>JAVJIF010003437.1:0-273857 GCA_038442645.1 Agave tequilana | reverse complement strand
TGCGGAACCTAAAACAAGTGAGGCTCAACTTAGTACAATTCAACAAGTGTAGCCGAATTCCTCTTGCGAGGCTCTGGACTAAACTCCTCTTGATTCCCTTGATATGGGTTGAGGCGCTATGTGAAGCTCTTGTTGGATGAGTACGGATTGGCACACACAAGTATGAAATGAATGATATGAAGAATGATGCAAACACAATAATAAATGGCAAGAATTACAAGCAAGTAAATAGTAGCACAAGAGAATTAAACAATATCACGAGTATGCAATAGAAAGCAATAAGGTGCTATTGAAAAGTAAAGCAAGAATTAGACGCAAAGGCAATCGCAAACAAAGTGATTTGTTTCGAGTTCGAGCCACCGCTCTACTCCCGCCTTCACCTCCGTGAAGGGTTTTCCACTATCCACCGAGGACGCCTTATAATTTGGTCTACCGAAAGACGAGCACGAGCGAGCTCCACCGAGTACAAGGACCTCTACCGAAGAGGTTGCTCCACAAGGAAAGGATTACAAGAACCAAGTAATCACAACAGAGATCACTACACTTTTTCTCAAACTCTTTACAAACACTCTCACTTTTATTACAACTTCACTATAGAATGAGTATAGGGTTTTTGGCTCTATGAAGTGTGGTGAGAAAAACTCAGTTGTAGAGTGATATTAGTAATCAAACACAACTGAAAAACAGGCTCAAAAGAATTGGAATGAAAGCTTTAAACTCTTTTCTTTTCTCTTTGAAAATAATACAAACTTGAGGATTTTTCTTGGTAATATGCAAGAGAGACTTCTCCTCTATTATAGGGTTAAAAATAGGTTAAAAAACAATTTCTTTTTGGTATTATTTCTCTGAAAAAGCTCCCCAACAACTCTCAAAAATCTGTTAAAGCTGAAAACAAAAAACAGTTTTTCAGAATAGCCCAAAGAGGAAAGAGCCGTTAGGCTATAGCAGGCTTGGCGGTCGACCGGTCCGGTCGACCGTAAGGCCAGCTGCAAAGAGCCGTTGGCTCTCGGTCGACCGGTCCGGTCGACCGTCCCAAAGAGGAAACACAGTTTCCTTCTTCCGGTCGACCGGTCCGGTCGACCGAAACAAACTGTGAGCAATTTGCTCTCCGTCGGTCGACCGGTCCGGTCGACCGACAGACATGCACAAACAGTGCATGTCCAGACACATCACCGGTCGACCGGGCCGGTCGGCCGGAGTTGCCTGAAACTGAAAAACTGGGCTGGTTTTTGAGTTAGAAAAATTTTGAGAAAATTTTAAAAATACATATAGCTAAGTATTATGCAGAAAATAGTTTATACACATGTTTTATACAAGACTTTCAAGATATAAAGCTTTTGGTACATGTATATATAAACTAAGGCATAAAACTTAGAAATAACCATTTTTAAAACATAGGAAATATATGAAACAAGTGTGTGTGCAAATCCTAGAGCCAAATTTCATATACTCAAACTTTAACATTCTATTCTTATAATGTTTCTAAGGACTTCAAGATCTTCAATAGGCTTCTTCATATAATCTTCAACACTTGTTCCTTGAGCCCAATTGGAGTTGACTTGAGTCCAAATCCTTGTATTTGTGAGAGAAGACTTCTAGAATGAATAGAAATCTGAAACACACTTAAACAACAAATGTTATTAGTACAAATAACTATAGTTTTGTAATCATCAAAATACACTAATCATGGGTGATTGTAACCTTGGCCAACAATCTCCCCCTTTTGATGATGACAAAACATATAGGTTATTTAAATAAACATGGAAGAGGAGTTTGAAAAACTCCCCCTCAAATAATGCTATGTATAAAAATTTGACTATGGAAGCACAATACATAAAGCATTCAAGGCAAAATAGTTTTGTCAAAAACTTAAATAAACAAACTTATTCAAACTCAAACTAATTCAAAATATCAAACTCTTAAACTATTCAAATTCAAAGCAAACTCTTAAACAATTTATTCTCCCCCTTTTTGTCATACATCAAAAAGGGTTAAATACCAATTGAAAAAAAAATAATTTATTTTAAGATCCATATGCAAACATTCAACTCACCACAAATAAATGAAAATCTAGCATAGTCTAATGGTTTAGAAAAATATCGGCAAGTTGAAAATCGGTGAGAAACATATTCAATAATAATATCACCTTTCTCATAATGATCTCTAAGAAAGTGATACCTAATGTCAATGTGTTTAGTTTTACTATGTTGATTTGCATTCTTTGTCATGTGAATAGTACTAGTATTATCACAAAATATTTTAACATGATCAAAGTGTAAATCATAGTCAAGGAGAGTATGTTTCATCCAAAGAACGTGTGCACAACAAGCTCCGGCTGCAACATACTCCGCCTCGGCGGTTGATAGGGCTACCGAATTTTGCTTTTTGGAAGACCAAGATACAAGACATACCTAAGAAATGACATGTTCCACTTGTGCTCTTCCTATCTACCCTACAACCCGCATAGTCGGCATCCGAAAAAACTCTTCATTTCAAATAATCCGATTTTAGGATACCACAAACCCATTTCAATAGTGCCCTTAAGGTATCTAATTATGCGTTAACCGCAATTATGTGAGATTCTTTAGGACAAGATTGAAAACGTGCACAAAGACAAACGGAAAACATAATATCCGGCCTACTAGCCGTCAAATAAAGCAAGCTACCAATCATGCTACGATATAATTAATGTCTACACTTTTACCTTGTTCATCCTTGTCAAGCTTTGTAGTTGTTGCCATGGGAGTTTTGCTTACTTTCGATCCTTCAAGCCCAAACCTTTTGATTAGTTCCTTTGTGTACTTGGCTTGATTGATGAAGATCCCATCCTTCTTTTGCTTGATTTGGAGTCCTAGGAAATAGTTGAGCTCCCCCATCATAGACATTTCAAATTCATCCTTCATGCATGACTCAAAAGCTTCGCAAAGAGATTCATTAGTAGAACCAAAAATAATATCATCCACATAAATTTGCACAATAAGAATGTCATTTTCTACATGTTTGTAAACAAAGTTGTGTCAATTTTACCTTTCTTAAAACCATTTGAAATCAAAAATGAAGAAAGTCTTTCATACCAAGCCCTAGGGCTTGTTTTAAACCATAAAGAGCTTTATCTAATTTAAAAACAAAATCCGGATGTGTAGAATCAACAAACCCGGGGGGTTGTTCAACATACACCTCCTCTTCAATAAATCCATTTAGAAAAGCACTTTTAACATCCATTTTAAAATAATTTGAAATCTTTATATGAGGCAAAAGCTAGTGTCATCCGTATGGCTTCAAGCCGTGCTACGGGTGCAAAGGTTTCTTCAAAATCGATCCCTTCGATTTGAGTGTAACCTTGGGCAACTAACCTAGCCTTGTTTCTAACTACATTACCCGATTCATCCAACTTGTTCTTAAAGATCCACTTAGTACCAATTGTTGGTCTATCGTGGGACCTAGGAACAAGGTGCCAAACTTGGTTGCACTCAAATTGATTGAGCCCTCTTGCATGGCTAGCAACCAATATGAATCGGCCTCGGCTTCGGGACATTTTTGGGTTCAATATGAGAAATGAATGCATAGTTACCACAATAGTCATGAAGTCTAGAGCGAGTAGTTACCCCTTTTGATACTTCACCTATGACGAGGTCCTTGGGATGATGTGGATGTATCTCCAATCCTTTGGTAGTGGTTGAGTAGGCTCCACCTCATGTGTTTTGATTTTCATTTCCTTGTGCCTCTTCCACCTTAGCTTTCGCTCCTTCATCATCCTTTGGTTTGTCTCCCATAGTAGAAGCATCCTCCAAGGTCACTTTCTCTAAACCTTCATCCAATGCATCTATTTCTACAACATTCTTAACAAACTTGTTAGATTCCTCAAACTTAACATGAATAGACTCTTCAATAGTCAATGATGATCTAATGAAAACTCTATAAGCCTTACTAGTGTTTGAGTAACCTACAAAAATAGCCTCATAAGATCTAGCATCAAACTTTCCTAAATTATCTTTTGTATTTAAAACAAAGCATTTGCAACCAAAAACTTTAAAATAGGAAACATTAGGTTTTCTAGAAAATACATTTCAAAAGAAGTTTTAGTAGTATTTTTACACAAGAAAACACGATTTGATATATAGCATGATGTATTTACGGCCTCGGCCCACAAATAATGTGGTAGACCATATTCACTTAGCATTGTCCTAGCCATCTCTTGTAATGTTCTATTTTTCGTTCAACTACTCCATTTTGTTGTGGAGTTCTAGGACAAGAAAGTTCATGCTTTATTCCATGTTCATCACAAAAAGTGGTAAAGGGTTGGTTAATGAATTCACCTCCTCTATCACTTCTTATTCAAAATCGAAACATCTCTTTCTTTTTTAACTCTTTTCTTGAAAGTTGGAAATACGAAATGCTTGGCTTTTATGTTCAAGAAAGAAAACCCAAGTAAATCTTGAAAAGTCATCAATCAAAACATAAGCAAATCTATTCCCACTTAGACTTTTGGTTTGTGTAGGGCCAAAAAGATCCATATGGATTAACTCCAAAGGACGTGATGTCATGATATCCTTAATTGACTTGAAAGAAGACTTAGTTTGTTTCCCAAATTGACATGCGTCACAAACTCGGTCCTTTTCAAAATTCAAGTAAGGAATACCTTTCACCATTTCCTTTGTGTTTAACCTAGAAATGTGATAAAAGAAATATGCCCTAATCTCCTATGCCACAACCAAGAGTCATCATCGAGGGCTTTCAAACAAGTAATATTACAAGACATATTTAACATATCAATCATATAAACATTACTTTCACGAAAACCGGAAAATACACAAACATTAGAAGTTCTATCAATTACTTTACAGCAACATTATCAAAAACAATATCAAAACCTTTATCACAAAGTTGACTAACACTCAAGAGATTATGCTTGAGGCCATCAACTAAAACTACATTTTCAATAAAGGAGAGGTGCCAAGTTTACATTACCAATACCGATGATTTTACCCTTGGCGTCATCTCCGAAGGTGACGGTGCCACCTTCATGATATCTTGATAGGGTTGCAAAGTTGTTGATGTCCCAAGTCATGTGCCTTGAGCAAACCGCTATCAAGATACCACAATCCTCTACGTCGTTGGGATTTGGAAAGTACCTACATCATTTAACATAATTGTTGATTTTGGTACCCAAACTTTCTTGGGTCCTTTAAAGTTAGTGCCTCGAACCCAAACATTATGACGTGAAACGTTTAATCTATCATAGCAAAATTGGCTAAGTGCCCTTTCCGTCCACAATGTGAACATGAGAACACTCTACCATACATGAATGCATGATGTGTATGTGTAGTGTGAGCATGTTTGGGGTTTTGCCATGTTGTTTTAGGTTGTGTAGCATGAACATGAACATGAGCATGAGCATTTTTCTTTGGGGCTTGTTTCTTAGGAAACATAGCCTCAATTTTCTTCTTGTTAAACTCACAATCTTTCAAAACAACACTTAATGAGTCTAATCTTTCCTTAAGCATAGTAACTTCATTTGAATCAATTAGTGGGGCCTTACCTTTGCAAGAAATCTTATATTTTTCAAAATCATTTTTGGTAGTGGCCAAAGTGGAAACCAAATCATCTTTTTCCTTTGTAAGAGTAAAAACTTGAAGACTTAAAGATTCATTATCCTTTTTCATTTTAAGATACTTTTTCTTTAAGAAATCATAGTTTTGTGATAACTCAACAAAAGCCTCTTCTAACACATCCATAGAAAGTTCATT
Organism: Agave tequilana; assembly: GCA_038442645.1. Taxonomy (NCBI): domain Eukaryota; kingdom Viridiplantae; phylum Streptophyta; class Magnoliopsida; order Asparagales; family Asparagaceae; genus Agave; species Agave tequilana. Next base: position 268,110 of record JAVJIF010003437.1, on the reverse strand, counting down.
ATCATGAGAAGGGGAAGAGGTTACCTTGCTTGTGCCTTCATTAGCCATGAAGCACATGTTGGCGGTGTCTATTTCTTCCTCGGATTCGGTCTCCGAATCCCAAGTTGCCTTCATAGCCTTCTTCTTGTAGGGCTTCTTTGATGTGGAGGGCTTAGCTTTGTCCGGACACTCCGCAACAATGTGTCCGGGCTTTTGGCAATTGAAACAAGTGATCCTTCTTTCTTCTTTGCCTCCTTGCCATCTTCTTCTACCTTGGTACTTCGCCTTGTTGTACATCCTCGGACATTCTTAACAAGGAGTGAGAGCTCCTCATCATCTTCTTCTCATCGTCTTCATCGGAGTGTGTAGCTTGACTCTTGAAGGCGATAGTCTTCTTTTTGGAAGGAGCCATATCCTCCCTTGCTTTCCTTTCCATCATGGGTTTTGAGGTTCCCAATGAGACCTATAAGCTCCATCTCTTCATTGTCGTTGAGTTCCTTCAAGGTTGTTGCTTTAACTTCCCATGAAGGAGGAAGAGCACGGAGATCTTCCTTACTTCCTTACTCTTGACACTGATATCTTCACTAAAGAAGAGAGTCCATTAGTAATCTTGGTAAATCTTGTAACCATATCATCTATGGTTTCATTTTCTTGCATGCTAAATGTTTCATATTGTGACCGAAGAAGGTCAATCTTAGCCTTCTTTACTTGTGAGGTCCCCTCATGAGTGACTATCAAGTGTGACCAAATCTCATATGCGGATTTTGCAATGAATAACCCTAGAAATGTCATCATCATTAAGGGCTTGTAGAAGTCATAGTGAGCTTTGGCATTGGCATCGAATTCCTTAGTCTCTATTTCGGACCAAGTGGATTCGTCACCGGGGGTACACTAAAGGACTTAGTCACGGCTTTTGCAACTCGGCTACCTAGAGATTGCAAAAACACGGTCATCTTAACTTTCCATATGGGAAAGTTAAGTCCATCAAACTTAGGAGGGGTCTTAATTCCATCGGCCATTTTTACTATATGAATATGAATGAAATGATTAGCAAATTAGGATCTTCTCTAAGGTTGTTAAACCAAATCCTAGAGTCCAAGCTCTGATACCATTGAAAAACACCTAGAGGGGGGGTGAATAGGTGTGATTGCTAATCTTAAAAATTTAACTCTCTAAATGCGGAACCTAAAACAAGTGAGGCTCAACTTAGTACAATTCAACAAGTGTAGCTGAATTCCTCTTGCGAGGCTCTGGACTAAACTCCTCTTGATTCCCCTTGATATGGGTTGAGGCGCTATGTGAAGCTCTTGTTGGATGAGTACGGGATTGGCACACACAAGTATGAAATGAATGATATGAAGAATGATGCAAACACAATAATAATGGCAAGAATTACAAGCAAGTAAATAGTAGCACAAGAGAATTAAACAATATCACGAGTATGCAATAGAAAGCAATAAGGTGCTATTGAAAAGTAAAGCAAGAATTAGACGCAAAGGCAATCGCAAACAAAGTGATTTGTTTCGAGGTTCGAGCCACCGCTCTACTCCCCGCCTTCACCTCCGTGAAGGGTTTCCACTATCCACCGAGGACGCCTTTACAATTTGGTCTACCGAAGACCGAGCACCGAGCTCCACCGAGTACAAAGGACCTCTACCGAAGAGGTTGCTCCACAAGGAAAGGATTACAAGAACCAAGTGATCACAACAAGATCACTACACTTTTTTTCTCAAACTCTTTTACAAACACTCTCACTTTTATTACAACTTCACTAAAGAATGAGTATAGGGTTTTTGGCTCTATGAAGTGTGGTGAGAAAAACTTCAGTTGTAGAGTGATATTAGTAATCAAACACAACTGAAAAACAGGCTCAAAAAGAATTGGAATGAAAGCTTTAAACTCTTTTCTTTTCTCTTTTGAAAACAATACAAACTTGAGGATTTTTCTTGGTAATATGCAAGAGAGACTTCTCCTCTATTTATAGGGTTAAAAATAGGTTAAAACAATTTCTTTTGGTCTTATTTTCTCTGAAAAAGCTCCCCAACAACTCTCCAAAAATCTGTTAAAGCTGAAAACAAAAACAGTTTTTCAGAATAGCCCAAAGAGGAAAGAGCCGTTAGGCTATAGCAGGCTTGGCGGTCGACCGGTCCGGTCGACCGCAAGGCCAGCTGCAAAGAGCCGTTGGCTCTCGGTCGACCGTCCCAAAAGAGGAAACACAGTTTCCTTCTTCCGGTCGACCGGGCCGGTCGGCCGGAGTTGCCTGAAACTGAAAAACTGGGCTGGTTTTTGAGTTAGAAAATTTTGAGAAATATTTAAAAATACATATAGCTAAGTATTATGCAGAAAATAGTTTATACACATGTTTTATACAAGACTTTCAAGATATAAAGCTTTTGGTACATGTATATATAAACTAAGGCATAAAACTTAGAAATAACCATTTTTAAAACATAGGAAATATATGAAACAAGTGTGTGTGCAAATCCTAGAGCCAAATTTCATATACTCAAACTTTAACATTCTATTTCTTACAATGTTTCTAAGGACTTCAAGATCTTCAATAGGCTTCTTCATATAATCTTCAACACTTGTTCCTTGAGCCCAATTGGAGTTGACTTGAGTCCAAATCCTTGTATTTGTGAGAGAAGACTTCTAGAATGAATAGAAATCTGAAACACACTTAAACAACAAATGTTATTAGTACAAATAACTAATATGTTTTGTAATCATCAAAATACACTAATCATGGGTGATTGTAACCTTGGGCCAACACACTTGATGCGCCAGCTCCCCATGGCATCACCGCCTGGGAAGAATTCCGCTGAAGTGCTCCCCGATCCCCTTTCCATCACAGGGCGAGGGACGTAACCGATTCTTCCGGTACAGGAGTCGGGCTAACGACAGGTGCGGCAGAAGCAAGAGTAACCACCGGCGCTTCTGGGGCTACTACATGTAGAAACCTCCACGACGGATGAAGTAATAGCAGCTTGACCACTTCAGGGTCTTCGGTCGAGGCTTGAGCTGTACGGCCTTCCGGGTAGGCACTGACCGCCAAATCTTCTACCTGAGCTTCCTCGGTGCTCTCTGCAAATTACCAGAACATCAGCCACGACGGTAAAAGGAAAATATCCAAAGCATCAACATTTCCTTACCAAGTTGGGGGTTCAAAGACGGCGAATTCTGGGGTGAACCTTGCAGAGTTGAGGTCCCCCCGACTTCAATGGTTGCCTTCTCTTGAGGCATCTCGGTAACTGGAGCCTCAACCCTTCCCTGCTGGGCCAGCTCTTGTATCATTTCCTCGATATGGAGGAAGTTGCAGCCTCGCTATCCGCGGCCAACCCTGCAGCATAAAGGGAAAGTGTCAGAACCCTTTCCTAGTCAAAAGGGAAACCAAATCTCAAAGACAAAGAGAGTACCTTCAACAGCAGTAATTGGTGCTACTGGCGAAACCGTCACAGGATCACACCCGTGTAGTTCTTCCTCCGAGATATGCGAGAATTTGATCGGATCCGGAAGAGTGGGTCATCGCCAAAATTGACTTCATCGCCTGAATCATATTCGTCCTCTTCGGACGATGAAGACGATAGTTCAACGCGAGAAGCCTCGGCAATCGGGGCCTTGCCGCCAAATACCCCAGTAGTAGGGCTGGGGTCAATTACCCGTGAGCTGGGCATTAAAATATCAGGGGACCCAGGCTGTTGTGCCTCATCCCTCCTCTCTTAAGCCGAAGAAGACCCAGGCTGAGCCGAGACCCCTGGAATCTCAACGTCATCCCTACTCATCAGGTCAACTTCGAGCTGCTCAGCATCATCAGCTACGGTGGGTTCGTCAGCTGCGGTGGGTTCGTCAGCAAATTTCCCTTCTTCAAAGAATGCGGGGCCCCTGCTGCGCAATCCACGAGTGCGAACAAGGGGCACTATCCTCCTCCTCTTCTTCCCTCTGCTCCTCAACACCAGAAGGATGGCCTCGGACAAGGAAACTTCGGCCGCCAAGTTTCTCCGGGCCTTCTTGGGGGCAGGCTCAACGATGAAAGTAGAGCCCTGAGGACTTTTATGCACTGCCTGTCGACCCTTTGCTGCTCTCGCTCGGCTCCCCCTTGACACCCTTCTGGCCTCCTTTTGAGCCGCCCGATATTCATCGACGCCTCGCGAGCGCTTATTGGACACTAACTTTGCTTCATAAGATGCATTAATACTCTCAATGCATGAGTACTCCGGTGAGAAGTCAGGCATTTGGTTGGCTTGGAAGTATCAGGTGCAGAAGCTGAGGCTTGTACAGCCTTTCGCCCCTTGAAAGGCAGACGAAAAAGTGCTTCCGTCCCTCCAGCCACACTATAATACCAAGCCCGAGCACCTTCAAACAAATTCCCACTGAAGGCGAGTTGAGCATTGGGGTTGCCGACATATAACTGATCATAGCCGAACTGTCAGGCGAAGCGATTCGGCATGTACGGCTCGATTGTGCACGAATTCCCTTGCCGAAAAAGCACATACCCCAGGACGAATATTGATCAGCCCCACAGAAAACTCCAACGACAGCCTCATGAAGTTGTCTGGACCCACCAGGTCAGCAAATTGGTCCCCATAAGATGCACCAGTAATCTCGGGAGCAGCGATTGAGTTGGTAGTTCGAAGCAGCTAGAATGCACTTCTGAATGTAGTACATATAAGTATTACACCAGCTTGAACTCTCCAACCGCTGTACAAAGGGATAAATCCCTCACACCAAGACACCGGCGTCATCAGAGAGGGACAGTGCATAACGTACCAAGCCATTAGGTACGTGTAGGGAAGCTCGACCCGAGGGTTGGGACGCTTTACCATCGGCCTCCCCTCTGAGTTAACAATCGGCTCACCCTGGGAGTCGACAACCTTCTCTACCCTGCATAGACTCTGAGCTAAGGCCCGCAATCCGCTTTGAATACCGGCCGCCATGGCCGGGAGGAGGGCTATGGACTTACCATAAGCCAAGAGCACCGCCGATACACCACGTCAGCAACGATTACTTCATGTGGCAGTGTGTCGGCACCACACAGCGCTTCAACCACAACATTAAGAAGCCCGCTAACAGTGCCCGATTGGAGATAGGGGTCCGGGCTTGGTGATGGAAACTTTCAAAAATCGTATTAGGTTTGAAAGTATCCTCGTTCGACTCTGTGGTTAGGAGTCTACAGAAGCCTTGATCCTGTCGGCAATCTCTTCGTCGGAGCTGGGAGCCACTCGGGTCACTGGTTGGTCCTTCTGATTGACACCATTAAACAAGTAGCTTGCCCAAGACAGTTGCTTAACTCCCTCGTCCTCCAAGAAGTTATCTGGCCACAATGTGGAAGTGACATAACATCTCCCAATAAGTCTCATACACCCGAGGAAACTCTTTCTTCAAGAGGTGAAGCTCCTCAGAGGTCGGGACGTATTCCTCATAGGGAGTATCCCCCATTACCAGCCCTGAGACTTCGTGCAACTCATGTAGGGCAAGACCCATCTCTCCAACCGGAGTAAAGAATGTCCCCGTCAGAGGATTGTAACGCTCCAGGATCCAAAGAGATTTTGAGAACTCGGTGGATGCCATATTGTATGGCCCTGACCGCTTGGTACAATTCCACATTCTTCAACAGACCTCCAAGATTAGCAAGGACGAAGCTCACCATCCTGCCCCACCAGTACTTCTCAGTGGAATGAACCCACTCGAGTGGATGGAAATCGACCGGAAAATCACCCCCCGCTTTCATGAATACGTTGAGGAAGGTGGTGCCGAGTTTACGAGTTTCTCCTACTGGGTGCTCGGACCTGAGTAGCCCGGGAAACAGGCCGAAAGCCTCCTTCTCATGACCAGCATTATATACCTTCCTGGAGCCCAGGGTGCCGAGAGAAACTTCGGGGACAGATCGGGTAATCGCCCACACCATTGGCCGAGGGACAGACATATGCTGGAGATAAGATAATGGGTACATTCTCTCCATGTTCAGAAGAAAGAACCTTCTACCCTCTATCTGACGCAGCCATTTATACTCTCCGTCATGCAGGTATAGCCACCCTCGCTAATGTTGTCTCCGAAGAAGAAGGCTGGTTTCTTCATCGGAACGCGAGAATCCGTTGTGAATGCCGCGTCAGTCATGATCTCCCGGAGGGTCGCCGGGTCAACATTGGAGAGCCTCTCCCTTCGCTCCTTCGACTTGTCAGCAGTCACGGGAGCAGTCCTTTGCAGCACGAAGGTTAAATCGCGGTTAACACCACCTACGTGCCCGAAGTGGCACTTCTTGGAGAGTGGATTGGAGGAATATCACACTGCATAAGAAAATGACACTTGATCAGAAATCTAAATGAAAACGATTAAGTGTCTATAATTCAGACGCAGAAGAGATTCCAGACGCAGAGATTGTCCAAATCCGCGTCCGGGCCTGAGGACCGTGAGGCCAGCATGGAGTCCGCGTTTTGAAAATCCAAGACTTATGAAAATCTCTAAGTACTTGGACTCAGGCGCAAGATTCATGAAACCAGCGTCTGATGTCACAAAGTGCAAGAATCAAGTCTGCGTCCGAATCTTTCACAATTAGAAACATTCTAAGTGATGAGTCTGGAACGCAAGGCTTACTGGGGCCCTGTGTTCAACAAACAAATGCATACTCGAGCAGAGAAAGCAGCAGGGTCATCAAACCCGCGCCTTGTTTATCAAACTCAAGAACCGCGTCTGAAAATCAAACACGGGCCCGAGCCCGCGTTGGCGGGTCTCCTTCAAAAAAGGAATTTTAGAGTTACAAGAACTCTGTAAACCCTTTTAATGGCGAAAAATTAAGCTTAATGGCATTATACCTGAGATAGGGGCTTCCTGCATGGAGGAACCGCCCCTTTGAGTCTCGGCGACAATCGCCTTTGAAGACGAAGCAATTTGCTTAGCCTTGGCGCCATTGCGAATCAAAAATCTGATGTTAGATGGAAGAAGAGAGAACAAAGAAGCTCTTTTCTCAAACCCTAACAAAGTCGCTCGTAGACGAAGGGGAGACTAATTATGACTCTCTCTCGACGACTATTGCCATTTATAGGCACGGCGATTCGCAAAGATACGCGGCGCTTGGCTCGACGTCGAATCACCGCCTGATGCATGGACAGTGCATTTAATGCAGCATGAAGTTCGCACGCAAAAAGAGGTGTCCCGTCAGTTCCACAGGACACGTGGCAGTGCACTCATGGCATGGCACGGATTCGCACCCAACAGTCGCGCCTCTTCAATGGACGCATCCCTTCAGCACGGCCATAGTTGCGTCCAGAAAGTCGCGGCTTCACTCCAAAAAGATGCGTTTCTCCGAAGTTCGCATCCTTCCAACCCAGACAAAAATCGCGTCTGCCTTATGGAATAACAGTCGCGTTTTCATTCCAAAAGATGCACCCTATGAAAGTCGCATCTTTAAAAGCAGTATTATCCCTGCGTCCCAAAAGAACTGACGTTCAGTCCTTGCTTCTACAAACCGGTTCAACAGTACACTGGCACAAGCAGACGACCGTCCACTCCTGGCTTAAAGTGCACCCACGACAGACTTAAAACATCGGGGAGGTTTAGACTGTGCATCTAGACACTCAACACGATCAACTTTGGTGGCTTCAAAGAGTTCCACAGTACACTCACGAAGACCATACTCCAGACAAGATCAAACCCGGAGCATTGACAGTCCAGTCATAAGGGTGAGCTCAGCTAGAGTCCAAAGTATTTCGAAATCCGTCCCACTTAACTGCGAAATGTCGAAAACTTTGGAGGGGGTTCTGTAGGCTATCTAAAAAATCACTAGAGACAAGCCATTGAAAAGCAGAATTCTAAGTTCTAGACGCAAAGCTAATTTTGGTCGCGTCTCAACACCAAGGCGCGAGGGTTCAAATCCGCGTCTCAGCATCAAGGCGCGAGGGTTCAAACCTGCGTCTCAACACAAGGCGCGAGGGTTCAAACCCGCGTCTCAGCATCAAGGCGCGAGGCTCGACAGCCGCGTCTCAGCACCAAGGCGCGAGGTTCAAACCCGCGTCTCAGCATCAAGGCGTGAGGATTCAAACCCGCGTCTCAGCACCAAGGCGCGAGGGTTCAAACTCACGTCTCAGCATCAAGGCGCGAGGCTCGACAGCCACGTCTCAGTATCAAGGCACGAGGGTCGAAACCTGCGCCTCGGTTGTAACTGCCCTGGTTATTGGGCCAGTCACCGCCCACATAGCGGGGAGGCTAACCCGCATTGTGGAGTATTTTTATTAGGGGCACGTTCACCCCTGATACCTCTATAAATAGCCTTGCTTGCTATTGAGAAGGGGTCGGTCGATTAGAAAGGAGAGACAGAGAAAGAGAGTCCAACTCTTCAGCTAACTTGCTGTGTTCAAGTTAGTCTTTGCCGACAATCTCTTTGAGAGTTTTGGTCGACAGAGCTGTGTTACTCCGTCAACCACCCGAAGAGAAGAGCCCCGGAAGATCTCAACGTTCACCCGGTCAACGGAGAACAAGATTCACTCTCCACCGCCACTTGAAGAACCCAGCCTTAAACAAAGGGAGGATTCAAGACTCAACATCACTTGGGACAAATTCTCGAAGGATTACTATGAGAGATTCTTTCCCATGACAGCTCAGAAAGAGATGAAAGAATAATTTATCAGATTGCAGTAGACGATCGAATTGTAAACAAGTATGTTGCAGAGTTCCTGAGGCATAGTCAGTTTGCACCATACATGGAGGCTGACGAGAAGAACGAGCAAGTAGATTCCAGCAAGGCCGAAGATGAAGATCAAGATGTTCTTTATACCCCAACAACCCAAGATGTATCCTCAGATTTTCACCATCGCTCGAGAAGTAGAATGGGAACCAGAGAAGAAAATTTGGGATAAGATGCAGATGAAGTCGGCAAAGAGACCCTCTCAGTTGATGGAAGGTGAAGACTCAAACAGGCCCCTCGATATCCCACTAGCCAAGCAATCACTCCAACCTCGCCCTCAGCATATGATATGTGGGTACTGTCTGAAGCCGAGCAATTACAACGCAACCACCGAAAAGTTTATGAATTAGGTTTTGTGAGCGGGTCCAGAGATCAGTTGAAGAGTGATTGTCCGTTCAAGAAGACAGAGAACACAGCGCCGATCCAATCAACACATCCAGTGCCGCCGTTGGAAGAGAATCCAGGACCTACTGGCAGAGGATACCACAAGCAAAAGTATAATCAGGCACGGAGGAGACTAAAAGTTATGATAGATGACGGAAGGAAGCAAACGTATAATTTCACTGAAGAGAAAGTTAAGATATCGAATGGAGTAAGAACAGGAAGGGATGCCTGATATCTGGAATAGGAACCCTAAAGGTACCAACCGTAACCATTATCCCCATTTTATCATGTCCTTGAATTGGTAGGTTTTCTATATCATATCCTCCTTATTACACTATCATCATCAATCTTAGATTTTTCATGTCTACCTCCCCTTTTTTCCTGTGTTGATTCCTATCTCTTCAATTTTTTTACTATTTCGATTTTCATAGCCTTTATGCCAACTTAAGATATGGGTAGATTAGTGAGGTAGCGGCAGGACAGATGTGATTCGTTCTCATCTTATTCCAGCATTATTCGATCCTAGTGCATCATATTATCTTATATCGGACAGTTCTTCGGTTCCACATTCTATTATATATATGAGTATTCAATGGGGATCAGTACAGAAAGTGGCATAACCATCATCTATGTAATCAGTCAGATTATGTCATTACACGAAAAGAGAGTCAATATGACATGAATTTTCCAGATTCAGAACTTCTAGCAGGCTGAGTTATTGTATTTTCTATATTATTCCAGAGCAATCATGATCTCTTCTATCGATTTTGCTGAGCTCAGATCCACAATACTTTGCAGTCTTCATAGATTTGATGAATCACAGACTCCGCTAGTCTCACCAATTAAGGGTCGTGTTCTAGCCATGCGAGCTCAACCAGGCGTGGGCCATGCTGCACGCTGGTGCTTAACATTTAGTGATGTGTTACGCGCTGACTTCGACACGTGAGCTCTGCCAAGTGCGAGCCTCGCAGAGTGTTAGCGTCGCATTTAACGCCTGACGTTGTGTTACATAATGGCCCCACCTAGATTTTGCTTCGCTCGTGGCTAATTCTGACAGTGTTTAGCACTCTAGCCCTTGTTCCTCAGATTTCTCCCACCTCACTTGTTTTCATGGATTTAGTGAATCAGGTTTTCTTGTTGTGTCTTAATAACTTGTCATAATCTTTACCGACGATTTATTCGGCCAACATTGCAGGACTGAGGTATTCACTAGATATTTAATTTACAGTCAGGTTAACATTCAGAGGGTAGTTATTATGAGTTCTTAGTTATATTTTCTGAGTAATTGATGCTCAGTATTCAGAACTCATTATTATCGATTGTTCTTTTTTTATGTATCTGCAATCAGTTTATCAGGTTTTCTTTATCTACAATATTATGATCTATTATCCAAAGTGAGTCAGTCTACAGAAGTTCAGGCAGATAGTTATATAAGAAAGATAGTTTTGTTACATGGTATTCCAGTTATTATTATTGTGTCGGGCAGAGACACGGGATTCAGATCGCAATTTTGTTAAAGTCTTTAGAGAAGTTTAGAGACTCTGCTTATATTCAACTTATCTTATCACTCTCAGAAAGATCGGGTAGTCCAATCAGACCATTCAGAATCTTAATTATCTTCTTCTAATAGAATTCTCTTATTAATAGTTACCAGATCTATATTGTTATAACACCATCCGAAGAATTATAAGGTAGGAAATGTAGAGGATGTCTAGGCCCAGAGTTATTGATCAATCAGTTATGAGCATTACCCTTAGCTAATCATATCTTAATTGGTATAATTCTCATTCTCGTCCTTCCTGCATTCATCTTCCCCCTTATCGAAATTTTGAGGACGAAATTTTTTGTAAGGTGGATAGATTGTAACACCCCGTTCCTGGAATACGTACTCAGTTACATATTTAGATTCTCATTCATATTTTTCGATTTACTTTCTGTATTTGTTTTTGTGTTATGAATATTTATGGATCGTTTTGCATTGGATTCAGATTCGTGAACTCGGAGTCAGCCTTAGTCTGAACTAGGACCCGATCCCTGTATATTACTCAATTTGGTCTTTTTGGTGGTCAGATTTGATCAATTTCATTTTCAAACATCATTTTTTAATATTTTAGATTTTTTATGATTTTCTAAAATTTTTCCGAATTAAATTGCAAATCTTCAAAACCGGTGTCGACTAGTGCCGCCGATCGATTCTAGGATTTTTGTTTTGGAGTCAAATTTCTAAATTTTGCTTTCACATTACTTTTTAAAATCATATTTTCTATCTTAATATATCTTTGGAGAATTTTCTGAATTTATCAAAACTCGGTAGGATGATTTTTAATTTGAAAACAAAATTTTATTTCATAAAATCGATCATATTATTCCTCAAGGAGATGTTTTTTACTTCTGGATATTTTTGGGGATTTTTTTGGAATTGTCGATATTTTTCGATATTATTAAAATATATTATTTTATGGAATCTTTTATTTCTTTCTTCCTTTTCTTTTTTATTTTCTTTTTCTCCCCAACCCACGCGCGCCACTTGCGACGTCCCCATCACCCACACCCCTTCATTAAGTTCCCCTTCCATCACTCCCTTTCACTTTTTCTTTTCTTTTTCCTTTTCGTTCCTTTTCTTTTTCTTTCCTTTTACCTTTTCTTTTTCCTTTTTTTTTTCTTTTCTTTTTCTTCTCCTTCCTCTCTACCCCTCTCTCTCCACTCGGGCGACGCCTCCACCCGAAGCCTGACGCCCCTCTCTGGCACCCTCCTCCAGCAACCCCGAGGCCAGCGGTGGGTCCCAACTCCGGTGGCCAACTCCCCCAAGCTCCTCCTCCATCTCCAACTAATACACCACCAACTCCATCTTCCTCATCTTTCACCATCTTTACCTTCTTCTTCTTCAAAACCAACCACCATATCCTCCCAATCTCACCACCCATTACCACCACAACAACCTCCACCCTCCTCCCACTTCACCATCTCCTCCAATTTTACCAAAATCCCATCATCATATCCACCACTTCCTCCTCCAATTTCCACCACCTACTCTTCAAATCCCACCACCACTCCTCAATTCCCACCACTATCTCCACCATCACCTCCTTCCTCATCATCACCTTCAACCTCAACTACCAATTCACCAACTGCACTACTAAATTCTCCACACCTCCACCAAATCCACTATCCAAATCACCATTACAACCAAACCACCACAACCCAAACATCATCACCCCCTCACTCTCCTCTCCCTCCTTCTGAGTTAGCCGGCGCCACCCTGGCGCAATCACCTGGCGTGGCCTGGCCCACGGCCAAGCCGTGGGCCCCCTACAGGGGCGTTGTGCGTCAGCAGAGCAAGGGGCAGCAGCCCCTTCCTCTCTCTCTCTCTCTCATCTCTTTCTCTCTTCCTGCTCCTCTCTCTCTACTGTCTTTCTCCTATCTCTCATCTCTCTCTTTCCGTTCCTCTCTCTACTATCTTTCTCTCTTTCTCTCTCAATAACTCTCTCCCCTCCGTTTCTCTCTCTCTCTCCTATTCTCGTTCTCTCTATCTCTCTCTTTCTCTCTCTAGATATTTCCTTTTAGCTCTCTCTTTCTCTCTAGATAATTCTCTCTAGATCTTTCTTTCTCTAGGCCTCTGATCTTTCTTTCTCTAGGCCTCTTTTTCTCTCTAACTCTTTATCTCTCTAAAATATTTATATATTTTTTAATATATATTGGCGGTGTGCTCATGTTTTGAAATTCTGGGACTTCGCAGCGTTTTCAGAGATTTAGGCGAGTGTCCTCACCTCGTTTTAGGTTTCCCCGCTTTGTCAGGTCGACTTGTATTTTATCTTGTATTTGTATTCAGTATTCGTAATTTGTATTGGGTTGTACCCTTGTATTTGTATGTGGCCGAGTGCCCAGGATTGTACATGTATATGCCTGTGACGAATATTTGTACTAGGGTAGTTTAATTCCTATACATGTACCATACATGCGATGTGACTCACTACTGCCTTATTACGTTCGTGTGATTGACACTAACACTTCTACAGGTACTATACCCAGCCTTCAGGCTGCGTTCAGCCTCCGAGCTTTCTATGCCGAACCTTCAGGTTGCGTTCAGCCTCCGGGCTCTCTACACTCAGCCTCCGGGCTTCACCACTCCACGGTAGTCTAGATATTATCACGTTTATGCGTATGCTCGTGTGGTACTAACATCTCGTGCAAGTACCCTTGTACAGACTCTTGGTTTTTGCCCACTCCCAGGCTAGCTCCCAATTGGTTTTAGACCTGCACCCTTATGGGTTTCATGGTAGCTATCAAGAGTGCGCCTAGACCCCGAGCGTACTCTAGCCCTCAGGCTCTCTCGCCCACTTCCTCAAAAGAGGAGTGCGCTTAAACCGTCAGGTCTCTCACGCTCCACCGGGTAGGCATGCTTAGCGCTCAACACTTCATCACTAAATTCATCTAGATGAAACTCTGCCATATTTTAGACTCGCCTTCTAAGCCGAGTCATTCTAGTAGCTCCGTCAAGTGCTCTAGTGAATAAATATTGTTCGTTGTCCATACCTCCAGCTTGCTTAACTCCGCTTGGATGTTCGCTTGCTTGCTAGTTTATTAATTCTTCTATTAATAGTTGTAAGAGTTTGAAATTTTATTTACACTGTTTTCCTAAGACTGTATGATTTTTCGGTATTCGTACCGATCTCTTATATCGATATTATTTTCCTGTGTCGCTTGACATGCTTATACTTGATGTGCTATCTCTTACCATGTTGTCTCTTGTCACCTACCTGGTATCACCCTCCTGTCATGCTATCACCTGACATCCGGCATGATATACCTGACTCTAATAATTATCATGATAACGGGAATGATGACCTGACATCTTGATTACATCTTGATATATTCCAGTACAAATCATACTCCTGATACACATGTATTCCTAATACTCCTGACATGTTCCTGCTCATTCCCAAAATCTGATAATTATCTAATAAACCATAAAATGGGACAACTTACATCAGTCGGGGGAAACTTACGAATATCAATATATGTTCGTGTTTATAGTGGTATTATGTATGTTGTGCAACTAAATCTTTCGGTTCGACCTGGTATCATCTTGAAAAGGGCATCCATAAGACCCTCCTATACGCCTTACGGTCGGCTCCGTACACCAGCAGTGGAACACCTTGGACCGTGGTCCCGGGCATGCACGGAACCCACTGTAAACATTGTTCGTTGATACCCCCGTTGGTTTCCAATAATAACTTTACTTTACTCAGATGTGGATACATGTGTGCTGAGATGCTAGTCCACATATCTTGACATCTCGGTAGGACGAGTAATAATAATAAAAGATGCAACTAACAATTCGTTGTATGTTTTGCCGTGTTTACTTTCATCGGGTATTATTTAGGATTTCTGGTTTTATGATTATTATTATTATATTACAGCTGCTTACATCCTGCCTTATCACTTGTGTCCTTTTCCACCAGTCTCCTACTCTTATCATATTATACCATGTATGTTCCCTGCTTGACATCATTTATTATCTCTCTGTCTGCTCCTATATGGATGTGCTCACGATACAGTTTTCAATACATGCTCTTTTAATTCAGATTTATCGATACACGTGTGCTTATTCCTGCACGTCACTTGGCATTCACCACACCACTCGTTGGAGAGTTTCTGACTCTCCTGAATCCTCATGTCCAGATCTTAGAGCTTATGGATTCTCCCAATTGCTAATCAGAGATGCGCAACTGTAGCGTGGATCATCGGTAGACTGTCTGAGGTTCTATCCTTCCAGGCCCCATGCTTGACTCCTCCTGTAACTCGTGAGCGTCATTTATACTGTTCATACTTGTATATCTCTTTGTATTCTCGCATTTGCGTCTATCGGTGATGCAATATTTTTGTAATATTGTGTCACATCCGGTGATAACATTATAATTGTACTCATATATTAGAATGTATAATGCATCACGTATTGACAAACTCTGATTCTTCCTTGTACTGACGTTATTTTTGACTTACGTATATACGTCGCAATAACGTCTTCGTACTCTCAGGATGTTACAAAAGAGGTCAGTTAATTAGAGTGAAATTAGTCATAGTTTAACAAATTGTAAGAGTGAAAATATGTTAAAAGTGAGTTAGAGTGAGAATAAGCCATAGTGGTTAAGAGGAAGAATAATTTACAATTTAAATAAATCAAACTCAAGATTTTATTAAGTAAAAATCCAACTCATACCACCACCAAGTTTCAATATACGTGACTACTCTATAGCACGATGTAGAGAGGAAGTACTCACATAATACACTTTTGTCCAGCCCCTTGAGTTATCATTGTCCATTAGCCAGGCAGTGAATCAGAAGTTACTGGCCCACTGCTACCCCCATGAGTATTGGAACCCCAGCAAAATCAAGCAAATGCTTCCGCTGGTGGTTCAGTATGAGAAAATGCTTGCACGTAGTAGCTCCAATGGCATCTCTGTGCTAATAGCTCTGCGTACCTCTGACCCAATGAGCACAGCCTAGCTGATTGCATAAGCAGTGAATGCATTATACTGTCATATTCACCTGGGAAATATTTTGTGAGAAGGCCAAAGAATGCATCAAAAAAACACTTGCCACAGCAATCAGTTGGACATACCGTAGCTGCTGAAAACATGCAGATTGCCTCTCCAGAACTGATTTTATGATAAAATGGAACATTGTGCCTGAATTCATCTCAGCAAGCCAAGCTCAAACTTGCTGCAGAACATGAAAGATGAAATAGCTGCACAATGTGCTCGGCAATGCAGGATGCAGAGTTCTGTAAATTTTAAATCTTAAAAACAATTAATGGCACATTTCGCTTTCTTACACTTCACCAATATCATTTGGTCACTACACACTGTTATGATAAATAAACCAAACTTGAGGCCAAGGATAGAAACGAAAAACACCATCCACAACACAGAAAAAAGATGACAGACATTATCAGTTATAAAGATTTGGCGCTTCATCAGAGAGAAGAACACAGTTCCAAAGGGTAGACCAAGTAATAATACTTCTCAACGCACAAAAATGAAGAGTTCCTAGTACAGAATTCTAGAGGAAAGGAACTATATAGAGCTATCAGGAACGATGCCTCTCTATTCCATAGAAGGAGAGGGACCCCCAAAACCACCACCACCACGGCCAAACCCAGGCCTAGAACCCTGCATGATTTCACAGAATGAACTCATAAGTCATCAGAAGGCTAAGAAGAAATGTTGTGCGCGTGTGAGAGAGAGAGAGAGAGAGAGAGAGATCAAACAACAAACGTACTAAACATATATATCATACTATGGTGGTAGAGACAAAAAACAGATGACTTTTGCTTAATATGTCGCACCAAAATAGACGTCCTTCCAAAAAGATTCTAGGCCTAATCATTTCCACTCAAATACCAACATTCGGAATTCGAATACAAGATCCACTCCGTTGAAGTTGATCTATATTATTTCAAGTATCTATAAACGAAAATCAAGTATTTTAAATACTTTTTGCACATGCAACAAGTAAGAAAAAAACAGACGGCCTAAATAGTGGGTTGGTTAGTTTAACGATGTAGAATATTTGAAACCTAACAAAAATTGGTTTGTAAGGGTTTTTTAAATGTTTAGATCATAATCAAATGACCACGTCGAAAATTTGTATGTCTAAAGACATAGATCTAACCAACTCCCTGCTTTCGGTCGTTCATTTTGTGCCGCTTGATGAATGAACAAAAAGTATTCAAAACACATGATTTTTAATTTATAGATACTTGAAATAATATAGATCAACTTCAACAGAGTGAATCTTGTATTAGGGTTGAATTTGAGTGGGAAAGATTCGGGCTCAAATCCTTTTGGAAGGACACAAGTCTATCTCGAGATAGACACATACATACTACAAGCATATGGCAACAAAACCAGAATGAAAGCATAACTGTCATTTGAGAATAATTTTTCCTTTGCCTAATTCAAAGGCGAGCAATTGTAAGCAATAATGTTCTTTTGCCTAACCATTGTAAATTTATCCAGATTTTCATTCACTTGAAACAATAGAAATTATACAAAAACACAACATGCATTCATCTTCAATGCATGCATCATAATAAAAAGTAAAATGTTCTTCCGATTATCAGAAAGATAAAACAGTAAAATGGTCAAAATAGGCAGACTAACAGTAACAAATATGAACATCAACAAAATATTACTGGGTAGACTAAAAATAGAGAAAATGGGTCTATTTAGTTTCATATTTGATAGAGTTAATCATAATATTATAAA
The DNA here is from genome assembly GCA_038442645.1 of Agave tequilana. Taxonomy (NCBI): domain Eukaryota; kingdom Viridiplantae; phylum Streptophyta; class Magnoliopsida; order Asparagales; family Asparagaceae; genus Agave; species Agave tequilana. The sequence continues at coordinate 250,800 of JAVJIF010003437.1, read as the reverse complement.
ACAATTTCATAGATAAATCTTAAAAGAGTTCCATGACTGATTGCTATCCTAGACACATTGCAATGCTAATGCCCATTGAACATGAATTAATGTATTGGGAATATATATTCAGATGCTTCAATCAGATCCAGAGAGCTAAAAACATGGATATTTTGACACAAAAATGAAAAGAGAAAAAAAACTAAAGTAAACATATAGTTTGTTCAACCTTGTTCCACAGTGATTGAATAAAAAATATTGTTTTACCATCAAAGCAACCTAATAAATGCGGTTTTCCCATTTCAACTAACAGAAAATTCATTGAAGACCAAAAGTAATTTAAAGCAAACAGGCTCAAGTGAGAAAAGAAAAAGAAAGGAAAAATGTCAAAGATATTGATTATACATCAACGTAGTCACCATTGATAGTCTCAGAAGACCGTTGTGAGATGTAGATATTCTCATCACTTGGCTTATTAATTTGAAAAGAAACAAGGAAAGAAAGAAGCGTTCAGGTTTTCTATATCTTTACCACATTCAACTCCAAAACCTGGGGCATTCGTTTGGACAAGGCCTTTAGACAGGTTCATGCCAAGTGGCGGCAAAACACTACCCTCATCAAATAGCCAGTTTTCTTAGCAAAAAGCAGTAACATATTAAAAGTTTGTTATATAGAATGTAAAAGTCTCATTCCTATCTTACATTTCCAAATCAATTATGCAACATTAAGCATTAGGCCACAGCTTTGCACATGCCCAACAATCTATCACAAGACAATGTAAACAGCATACATTTAAGATCAAAGCTTTCAGAAAAAACACAAAGAAATTAAAAAAAAACACAGAGAAAAGACAGAACCATCAGAGATATTGGTGATATGTCAGCGTGGGCACCACTGAGGTGACTCAGATGACCGTCGTGAGATGTAGAAAACCATTCTCATCACTTGGGTATTAAATAACAAAGAAATAATTGAAGAAAAAGAAATTGGCTTCTAAAATTAACATGTCAAGCAGGATATGATTAGCAACACTCACATATCCAACACTAAGATAAAAGGTACAAAATGTTGTTTACATAAAGCACACAAGTTTTTTGCTGGACTACGGGTTCAGATAATTGGGTAACAAAATTTAAATTCAAATAGCAATATTTGACCCTAATTAAACACCGAAAGTCAAAAAGTACCTGTGACATTCCACAATTTAATTAAGAAAAAGGGAGAATGGGTAAGGAAGGGGAAAAAGCATTATGGATAAAGTGTATGTACACAAAAGAAAGACAAGTGGAGATTGTCATTTGGAGAAATGACAACATTGCTCTAATAGTATTTAAAAGTCTCATTCCTATTTTATATTTCCAATGCAAACTTAAGCATGACGCCACAACTTTGCGTGTGCACAACAATCTATCACATGTAGTGTGAACAGTTGCATACGTTGAAGATCAAAGCTTTCAAACAACCAGAAAGAGATAAAATAAGCAAAAAAATGAAAATGAAAACCATCAGAGATATTGGCGATGTGTCAGCATGCCCGCCACTAGAGCGTCTCAGATGACCGTCGTGAGATGTAGAAAACCATTCTCATCACTTGGCTCATTAATTAGCAGAGAAAAGGAGAAAATTGTTTTAAAGGTTTCCACAACACAAGCAAGAGATGATTGGTATCACCTACATATCCAATACTAATTCAGTTCAGCCTTCAGCCATTTCATACAACTCCTACATAAAAGGCATTAATGTTGCTTACATGATAAAGCAAACAAGATTTCACTAGACAACTTTAAATAGGATAGCAAATTTAGAATTCAAATAGGTCATCAATGTCTGACCCAACTTTAACACTCCAAGTCAAAAATGAAATTGGGCAATTAAATTTATAAAAACATGAGAATATACAAGGAAAAAAATTAGTGTCTACAGAAGGTAGATGAACTACTATATGCACTCGAGAAAGACAGGTGGAGATTGTCATTCGAAGAAATAACAATACCGACAAAACTGATCCAATAGCATATAACTATAATGCATATCATCCTTGACACATTTATGTAAGTACTCTCAGGCCCTTCAATGTTTTCACAAAAGTATTTTGATGAAGAAAGAAATACACATCACGTGTACAGAAAACAAACAAAAACACAACAAGAAGAATCAAATGTACAAGAATCCTGGATGATGGCCAAAACAAAATAGATACAAGAGAATCAGAATAAGTGGCAAAAAAAATACATTCGTTTACCACACAAATAAGAACTTATAAAGTTTTCATATAAGCAAAATAATGTAAATGGCATGAACTCAATACCAGATGAAATATGAAGATGAGTGCTAGCACAGAGAAAGAACCAATCTGATTTGTTAATATTAAATATGCTTCTCCTTGATGAGTTTCCATTAATCTATCACCCCTAAGTAGGCGGAGCCTTTTTATGGATCATATTTCTTGATTCCATAGCAAAGTAAGATATCAAATAGTAATGAATTTTCTGTAAGAATTCATGGGATTCCACTAGAGAAGTATAAGTTATGAACAGCTAGATTAACAGTGATGACACAGACACAAGCATTTGACATAAATGGGTCCCTCACCCTGAATTGTGGCTGGTAGTCAGCAGGAGCACCACTCTTCTCACCACCAAATCGCCTGGGCCACCACGAGGACCGCTCCGGTAACCATCCCTATCTCCAAACCTCGGCCTGTCACCTTCAAAGCGCGGAGGACCCCTACCAATATATAATTCTACACAGTTAATTGAAAACCCAAAGTATATGAACATAGTGAACCAAATTATACAAGCCTAATTAAAACAACTTAAATAACACCATTAAAAGTTTGACTAATGAGATTGCAAAGCAATTTCTCCACAAATTATCATGACATTCAGCTGGTGAAAACAACCATTACAGTATAACTGATGCGATGCACCAAAAACTAATTATCATAAAAAAACAGTCAAGCTTTAAACATGAGGGGAAAATGTGTTAGGATAAAATGTGTGAGGACTCATCCGTTTATCAATATTGAATCTAACAATCCTCATAACAAATGTACTCTAAACTTCATGTGCTCTCAAAAAAAAATGTGAAAACCTAAAGAATTTATCAGACAGATTCGGTCCAACTTTTGTTAGGTAATGTTAAAGGCTGCATAAACTTTAAATATAAACAAAATTCCAATACTTATAAGCTTAAGCGTAATCCTAAAGTCCTTAATGCACCACTAGCACCATTAACCACGCACCAGACATAAAATTAACCCACAAACAACATCAACAATATAACCAGCAAAATATTGAAACAAACAGAAAGTTGGAGACTTTTTTACAAACCTGGGGCGGTCACCAGGAGGGCCACCAAAAGGCCTGGCTGGAGCCTTGGCGGACTTCTTCAAGGTGGCGGGAACAATCTCAGAAGGAAGGTTCAAGTAAGACCTAAGGTGCTCAATCCCATCGTTGGTGAGATACCAGTAGTAATGCTCCCATGCGAACGTCTCCCTCACAAACTCCCGAGACTTGAAGCTCTGCATCAGCTTGATCACCTGGAGGTTGGGGACATCGATCAGCGGGTGCTTCGCGAGGTTGTAGTCCTTCTTCGCGTACAAAACCCCCTCTAAATTCAACAAAAAAAAAAATTTAAGGTTTTGAGATGAAATCAAACGGTTAGAACCTGGAGAGATTGGGACAAAGTGAGACCTTGGAAGAGGTACTTGCAGATCTCATGGCGATTCTTCTTCGGGATGATCTGAAAAAAAAAAAGGAGAAAGTGATTAGACAAAGAGATGACAGACGAAATAATTAAAACCCAAACAGAAAATTTCTCACCATGGCGAACGGAGACTGACTACCAAAAGAGCGACAGATCGAGAGCCGAAATCGTAGCAGAGGGGAAAAGGGGAGAGCTGTAGAGAAACCCTAGTTCTGAGCAGGTGGGTTTTAGATATATATATACAGCGAAGCATCGCGAACGGGGCTGACGACTCAAAGTATTCGGACGGTCAAGATTAGTCAAGGTATTTGGGACCATGATGGGCCTATTGGGCCGACCACGATCTTGTGGATTCTAACTCTCAGTTGTAACTGAAAAGAGTAATACTATTTTGACTCGAGTTTTCTAACTCAAATATAACTCAAAGCATGTACATAATTCAGGGGTGGAGCTCAAGAATCCTACTCTTGAGTTAGAATCCAGTTAGTAAAGTTTTACTCAACTGAAAATCATCCAATTACTCGAAAAAAAGGCATATAGGCAAGCAAAACAAATATTGACGTGATACTTTCACAACACCACCCTAGTGTCAACAAATCAAGATTAGAAATCTAAAGATTATCGGAGTTGTTGGGGTTGAATGTGCCAACCAAGCGTCACTCTAGCCCTTTTATTTAGTCCCACATTGGATGGGACATGAGAAGGATAGGTATTTAGAATACCATTCATTTCTCTCTTCACTGTTATGAATTAATTGCTATGGGTCCGGTACACCACGTGCGCGTAAGTTGCGTGAGCGAGAGAGTTTTATTTTTATTTTTATTTTTTTTGATTTTCTGATTGATTTATTCTCATTTACTACCGACCATTACTAGTTTTTAATTCTGACTTTTCAGATATGAAAACGTGCGCATTTGTATATTTTGACCGTCATAGATCTGGCTGTTGGATTGGGATGCTCTTCAACCTATAAACAGGACCCTCAGCTCTAAAACCAAAACACAACCAAAAACCTCTCTCCCCTTCTCAGAGCTCCCCTAGTGTAAAATATCTGCTAGCTTGAAGAGTTCTTCTATGTTGTTTTAAATCTAAATTTTATTCCTTACAAAGAGTTTCATTCTTTGTTTCTAATTCAAACTTTGTTTTATAACGGACAACCGTTCTTCATCTGAGCAGAAGACCTTTACACACGCTCACATCGGGTGCTGATTATTCCATGAAATCTTTACCGCTAGTTGATACTACCAATTCAACGTGCAAGCAATAAGAAGAGTATTTGTCTTTTAGGGTAATGACTAGCACCCTTCAGGCCAACTATTTTTACACCTCCTTATTTATTCATACTAGTGTAGGTTAATTGTTATATGTTATTGCATGTTTAGCTTTAAATTTTTAAAAGTTAAAATACCCAAAAATATAGGATAATGCAATTAGGAACAACAGGAGCATGCAGCAAGACCCATTATTTCCCATAAAAACAAAAAAAATCTAATAACAAATTGATTAGGAGAAATTTGTAAGATATTTCCTGATTCGATTCATACCCTATTTCCTATCCCATATCATAACACACGTGCAATTTATGTTAGTCAACATATTAGGTGTGTCTAATAGGTGCACTAAGTTGTAAAGGTCGGTGGGACCTGATACTACTCTCTAATTAGGGTTAGGGGCATTATGGGAAGGCCACTAATCAAAGGATTATATATAGAGAGGAAGTCCCTCTCTGCAGCCACGTATTATTCTCCACCCATAGGAGGCTAGGTTTAGCAGAGAGAAGGCTCTCCATCTCGTTCCCTACAGCGGAGATCCAGATCCGGGTATAGTTCATCGTCTTTTGAAAAGGTATGTTATCTAAAGCCCCATCTCAAGATCTATTATACATGATATTGATGTCTATGCATAGAGGCAATTGATCCTGTTTTATTCATGTCAAATCTAACAATTGGTATCAGAGCCAATCTATGTTATTGAGATCTTATTATGTATAATCTGTGAGATCTATTAATTTCTTCTATTGTGTAACATCGGATCTCCTCAATAATCACATATCTCCTTTCCCTGTCGAATAAAAAAAAAAAAAAATCATCACTGGCGAATTTGGGGGAGTGCTCTGTGTACATAACTCCCCTCATTGAAAGTTGGCATATTAATATTTGCTTTACACATGTTTCCAATCTTTCATGCAAGTCCAAGTCCATACATTACTTTTTGTTTGAAAAGAAACCTGTTATGTATACTTTTGTTTTTGAAATTATAACAAAGTTAAAACAAAGCTATGTCATTCTTTTTTTTTTGCGACATAAGGTCCTTCTTTGCTGTTACCTAAATATAGGTGAATATAGTTTATTTATTTTGATAAAAAAAAAAAATTCATCTATATGTTTATTGGCTATCACATATTAAGCATTGTATCCACAACCGTGTGCATAGAATAAGAGCTATATTCTTATGTGCAATGAAATTTATTGGTCATGCTGCTTTGTTTAAGATTGATTCTACATCCATGTTTTCTTGAAAGAGTGATCAGAATATGTGTTTGCTGGGGAAAAGTTGTGAATGTGAATATCATTGCATGTGTTCAATTAAAATTTATGTTTTCACCAAAATTTTAATTAGTGAAAACAAATATTATCACATTCTATAAAGTACAGTATCTCCAATGGGTTTATGTGAGATAAGATTAACGATCATTTGAGTAAAACCTAATATGACTAGGTAGATCTACCCAAAGGTAGACTATTCAGTAACATATTTTGTGTTACTCTTATTTTGGGACCCTCTAGTTGTAACCCATTAAGATTGACAGTGATGCTAGATTACTTAAAATTATATATATCACCCAAAGGTGATTATAGAATTTTTAGGTAACCTAGTAGGGCAAGATAGACTACACGTGTCGGTAAGATTAGGATAACCCTAAGCCCAAAGGATAGGAAGTGTCTGTAATTGAACCGAACGTGGTTAGTCTAGTCTTGAGCATGATTCTATCATCAACTGGGTACAATAATAATTAGTCATTGCCCAAAGGCAAGATTAAATTGTTGATTATCGGACCCGCAGAGTGGAAAGGCATGACCCATGAACACAAAGCCACTCTGACTCGACCATCCTAACCCCGGATAGGCTCGTGACAGTAAAGAATTAATGCATATATATTTATATATATATTCACATGAGTTTATTATGTACAGAGAATATTAATCCAGTTCAGTATTTATTTCCGCTGCAGTTATGGAACACACTCTAATTCAGAGACTCCCTGACTGGAATAAAGGCCTCGACAAAATCCAGAATAGGAAGGATAATTGTCATGTCATTTTTGAATTGAACCTCATTGATGTGCCCATCCATACATGGTGGCTTGATTCTGGTGCAACTACTCATGTTTCCCACTCGCTGAAAGGATTCACAACTAGACGAGCGGCTAGGCCTGAGGAGAAACTCTATTTGGGGACTGGAGATATGATTCAAGTAGAGTTAATAGGAACTTTTAGACTAATTTTGAGTTCTGGTCATGTTCTAGATTTGGAAGAAACATTTTATGTGCCATCCTTGAGGCGCAATTTGATTTCTATTTCCAGACTGCTTCCCTTTGGATACGATGTCAATTTTAGGGATTCTGGTTGTGATGTCAACATCCATGGTGAATCTGTTGGCTCTGCTTTGCTGGTTGATGGTTTATTCAGATTGATATTGGATGTATCATATGAGAAGTTTTTATCAGGTGTCAGTTCCTCCCGTAACGTTCTGCTTGCTTCTGCAAAACGTTCTAGGATTTTCTTGCAATCCTCTATGTTGTGGCATCAACGTCTTGGCCATGTTTCTAAAGAGAAATTACATTCTCTTGTGAAGAAAGGTGTTCTTGGCCCTTTAGATTTCTCTGATTTCTCTACATGTCTTGATTGTATTAGAGGAAAATTGACCAAATTGAGAAAATATCAGTCAGAAAGGAGTACTGATCTGCTTTAGCTTATCCATACTGATATTTGTGGACCTTTCCCTACTCCTTCTCGGGAGGTCATAGATATTTTATCACATTCATTGATGATTTCTCTCGTTATGCCTATGTCTTCCTCCTCCACCAGAAATCTGATTCCTTAGAAGTTTTCAAGATCTTTCAGTTAGAAGTTGAGCGGCAGTTGAATCGAAAGATAAAGGTTGTAAGGTCTGATCGAGGGGGAGAATATTATGGCAAGATCGATCAGGACGGACAACATTCTGGACCTTTCTACAGTTTTTTGAAAGATCAGGGCATTATTGCTCAGTACACTACTCCTGGTTCACCTGAGCAAAATGGTGTATGTGAACGTCGTAATCGGACTTATCAGAATATGATTCGCAGCATGATGTAGCGCCCCGATCTTGCGGGTACGGAGACGTTACTGCAACGTATATACGCAGGTCAGAAATACCCTCACGTATATACGCTAAGCATCAGTACAGGCAAGAATCAGAGTACGGAAGCACGTGGTGCATTATACATTCCAACATATGAGTACAATTATAAAGTTATCACCAGAGGTGACAAATATTACAATAATATTACATCACTGATAGGCGCAAATGCGAGAATACAAAGAGATGTACATGTATGAACAGTACAAAAGGCACTCACGAGTTTACAAAAGGAAAACTCGAGAGGCACACAGGGGGCATGGAAGGATAGAGCTCTGAACGGTCTGCTGGAGATCCACGCTACCGCTGCGCCACTCTGATCAGCAACAGGGGGAATCCACACGCTCCAAGCTCTGACATGCTCCAAGTTCCAGGACCTGGACATGAGGATCCAGAGGAGTCAGAACTCCCCAGGCGAGTGGTGATACGAATGCCAAGTGGCGAGCAAAGATAAGCACACGTGTAACGATAAAACCGAATCATAATCATGCATTGAAAACCGTGTCGTGAGCATAAGCATGCAGGAGCAAGTAGACATAGAACAAGTGATATCAAACAGGAAGTACTCATGGTATGATAAGATAAGAACAGGAGACTGGTGGAATAGAATACGGGTGGTGAAACCGGGTGTAAGCAAGTATAGTATAATAATCATAAAACCGAAAATCCGAAGTAAAACCCGATACAACCAATCATGACAAAGCATACCACAAGTCCATAGCTGGCATCTTTTATTATTATTATTATTACTCGTCCTACCCTGATGTCTAGATATGTGAACTAGCGTCCCAGCACACATATATCCACATCTGAGTAAAGCAAGGTTGTTATTGGAAACCAACGGGGGTATCAACGAACAATGTTTACAGTGGGTCCCGTACATACCCTGGACCACGGCCCAGTATTGTTCCGTTACTTGGTGGACGGAACCTGCCGCAAGGCGATCAAGAGGGTCTTATAGGATGCCCTTATCAAGATGGTACCAAGAAGGAGGGAGCCAGCACTCCCCTCGGTCGCTTGGAGGCCCACAGGTCAGACCGGAAGTTTTAGTTGCACAACATGCCTAGTACCACTGTAAACACGAACACATATTGATAGCCGCAAGTTTCCCCCCGACCCGATGCAAGTTGTTCTTTTTAAGATTTATTATGTAATTATCAATTTACGGGAATAGCAGGTACAAGACAGGATCAGGAGTTCAGGAGTACATGAGTACTATAAATTCAGGTCGCTGTATATATAATACAGGATAACAAGTACAGGATTCAAGTCACTGCATGCAATGCAGGATAACAAGTATAGTATTCCCGTAAATGAGATAATCACAGGTCAAGTATTAATATGTCAAGAGGCAAGTATATCATGCCGGGTGTCAAGTGATAGCATGACAGGAGGATGATATTTGGCAGGTGACCAATCATGTCAAGAGATTGATATTAGTCCGGTGGCAAGTCATGTCATAACAAGGGGCCTTGCCAAGTAGTAGCAGGTCTGGTGATAACATATCATTTGAAAGTGAGATAGACTGGTGTGAGATATTAGCATGCAATTGACAGGTATTAAGTACAGTATGTCAAGTGTTAACATATCAGGTAAATACATGGCATGTGATAGAGTAGTAGCTGAGCACAACCAAGCGGAGCTGAGCAAGCTGGAGGCACAGACAGCAAGCAATATTTAACACTGGAGCGTCTGGCAAGGTTACCGGGACAACTCGGCTTAAGGTGCGAGTAGGAAATCCGGCAGCATCTCGCCTAGACGAATCTAGTGGTAAAGCGCTGAACGCTGATCATGATAACCAGGCGGAGCTGAACAAGCTGGAGGCACAGGCAGCGAACAGAGTTTACACACTAATGCGCTTGGCGAGGTTACCGGGACAACTCGGTTTAAATACAAGTAGAAAATCCGGCAGCATCTCGCCTAAACGAATTTAGTGAATAAAGCGCTGAGCGCTAAGTATGCTCACCAGGCGGAGCTGAGAAACCTGACGATCCCAATCACTTCTCTTTCGAGATAGTGAAAGACCGGAGGCTGAAGGGTCCGAGAGACCTGACGGTCCCAATCACTTCCCTTTCGAGATAGTGAGAGACCGGAGGCTGAAGGGTCCGGAGGTCAAGTACGCTCGAGGTTTAAGCGCACTCTCGGTGGCTACCAGCCATCCCAGGAGTGGGCAGAAACCCAGAGTCCAACGACCACGAAGGGTCGGCCACGCATGGTATAAAGCAGTAAAATACAACACAGGCATGGTATATGTACAAGAATTAAACTACCCTAATACAAGCATTCGTCACAGAGCAATACATGTCCAGTCATTGGCACTCGGCCATACACAAATACAGGGACTCAGCCCAATACATAATACATGAAAACATGGAATAAAATACATGTCGACCTGACAAAGTTGGGAAAACCCAAATGGAGGCGAGAGCGAGGACACTCGCCTAAATCTCTGGAAAGGCCGAAACTCCGAAATCCATGGAACTCGCGCACGCGCCATATAATAAATATATATAGAGAGAGAGTGAAGAGGAGAGAGAAAGAGTTAGAGAGAGAAAGAGAGAGAAACCTAGAGAGAGAAGTATATGGGAAGAGAGAGTGCACAGGGAGACGCGGGTTTTGAGAGTGGGACGCGGGAGTCGCAGACGCGGGAGCCGCGTCGCGTAGATGCCACAAACGCGGGGTTCGACACCCGCGTTCAAGTCAGGACGCGAGGAGAACACAGACGCGAGCATGAACTTCGCGTCGCGTTGATACAAGAGCGCGAGGATCCGCATCAAGGGATTGTCTGGACGCGGGGTGAGATTCTCGTCAGCAATTTACAGGGGAGAAGGGAGATCTAGAGAGAGAAAGGGGGAGAGAGAGATTATAAAGAGAGAAGAGAGAAAGAGATGAGAAAGAAAGAGAGAGAGAAAATCTGGAGAGAGAGAGAGGTAATCTGGAGAGAGAGAGAAAGAGAGAGAAGGTTCAGGAGAGAGAGAGAGAGAGAGAGAGAGAGAGAGAACAGGAGGGGGTTGCTGCCCCCTCCCCCAACAGCCCCCGGCCAGCTTGGCCGGCGCCGGCGGCCTTCAGTGGCCGCCGGCCAGGGGTGGCCGCGCCGGCCACCCCAAAAAGGAGGGAAGAGAAAACAGCAGGGGGGCTGCTGCCCCCCCTGCTCACGCCCAGGCCAGGCCGGGCTTGGCCTGGCCTGGCGCCTCTCCCTGGCTGCGGCCAGGGAGGCGCAAGGGATGCGCCGGCCGTCGTGGCCGGCGCAGGCAGGGGTGGCCTCCGGCCACCCCAAAAAGGGAGAAGGGAGGGGGCTGCTGCCCCCTCCAAGCCCACGCACAGGGGGCCAGGAGGCCCCCTGGTCGGGCCCAGGCCGCCGGCGGCGGTCAGCCCCCGCCGGGGGTGCCGGAGGAGGGAGGAGAGGAGAGGTCCGGCGACGGTGAAGGTCGTGGCTGGATCTAGGGGGAGGAAGAGAAAAAGGAAGAAGAAAAAAGAAGAGAAAGAAAAGGAAAAGAAAAGAAAAGGAAAGAAAGGAAAAGAAAAAGAGAGAGGAGAAGGAGATGGCCGGATTTCGGGGGTCTCCTCGCCGGCGGTGGTGGCCGGAGCACTGGGTGGCTCGGTTGGGGGTCAGCCACTCAATGAAGAAGAAGAAGAAGAAGAAGAAGTGAAAAGAGAAGAAGGGAAGGAAAAGAAAAGAAAAAGAAAAGAAGAAGAAAAAGAAAAGGAGAGAGAGAGTGATAGGGATTGATGGATGGGAGAGAGATGGGGGTGTGGTGTCGCCCACGTGGAGGGGAGTGGGCTGGAGTCGGTGGAGAAAAGAAGAGAAAAGAAAGAAAGAAAATAAAAGATTCGACAAAAATAATAATATTATAATATGGCCGCGAAATATCGACTGTTCCAGAAAAATCTCCAAAAATACCCAGAGGTAGAAAACGTCATCCTGAGGAATAATATGAAATCGGTTTTCAGAAATAAATCCCGTTCTCAAATTAAAAATCTGGAAGTCAACCGCCGATACCGGTCTACACCGGGTCGGCCGGATTTTGATAAATTCCGAAAAATCTCAGAAAATGTATTAAAGAATAAAATATGATTTTAAGAAGTAAAGTAAAAGCGGAATTTAGAAATTCAATTCCGGTTGTAAACTAAAAATCCTGGAATCAACCAGCGATACTGGCCGTAGGGGTGGCAATTGGGTCGGGTCGGGTCGACCCGACCCAATTACTGCTCGACCCATATAATAATCGGGTCGGGTCGACCCGACCCGTTTATTATATGGCTCAAAAATTCAGACCCAGACCCGACCCAGACTTAATCGGGTCGACCCGACCCGACCCATTTGACCCGATTATTAAGCCTTAAATACAATTTCTTTACGCTATTTTACTAAATTGTTTGGTGATATGGTTGGTCATCACATTAAGCTCATACACTAAAGGTCACATGTTTGAAATTGGGCTCACGCATATTTTTTGACAATTTAATTTAGGTCAAGGGAGGAGGCGGTGGCGGCAGTGGAGGAGATCGAAGGGGAGGAGGCCGAGGAGGAGAGAGAATAATTGGGTCTGGCGGGTCAAGCGGGTCTGGCGGGTTCGGGTCGACCCGACCCATTTAATAATCGGGTCAGATGGGTCGACCCGATTACGACCCAAACCCAATTAGCCCAAACCCATACCCGCTAACTCTGGGTCGGGTCGGGTCGGGTCTGGCGGGTCGCGACCCGTCTGCCACCCCTAACTGGCCGACACCCAATCCGGTGGAATTTTCATAAATTCATAAAATCCTCAGAAAAAGTATTTATATAGGAAATGTGATTTTAAGGAATAATGTAAAAAGACACCTCTAGTAATTCCAATCCGTTTGTAAATTAAAAATCCGGGAATCGGTCAGCGGCACTGGTCGACACCGGTTTTGAAGATTTTCAATTTAATTCAGGAAAATTCCAGAAAATCATAGAAAATCTAAAATATTGGAAAATGATGTTTAAAACTGAAATCGGTCAAATCTAAATACCAAAAAGACCAAATCGAGTAATACACTAGGATCGGGTTCTCGTTTCAGACTAGGGCTGACTCCGAGTCCGTGAATCCGGATCCAAGACAAAACGATCATATAAATAATTCATAATACAAAACAAATACAGGAAGTAATTCGAAAAAATACGATCGAAAAATCTGAATACGCAACTAAGTACGTATTCTGGGAGCGGGGTGTTACACATGATGAGCCATACCAACTTGCCAGAGAATTTGTGGGGAGAATGTCTTCGCTACTCTGTCTATATTCTGAATCGCGTTCCCTCCAAGTCCGTTGTTGAAGTTCCCTATAAGACATGGATAGGAAAGAATCCTAGTCTTAACCATCTTCATGTTTGGGGTTGTCCAGCAGAGGCCAAATTGTTCAACCCAAGCATTACTAAGCTGGAGCCAAGGACTGTCAGTTGTTTTTTCGTAGGTTTTCCAGAAAGATCTAAGGGTTACAGATTTTACTGTCCATCCAGACCCATGGAGATTGTTGAATGTGCTCGTGCTCATTTTATAGAGGATGAGAGCAGATCACATCGAGACATAGTGTTTGAGGAAGTACTGGATGATGTTACTTCTTCTGTCACTCCAATCAATGTTAGTATTTTTTCGACTCCTCCGAATACTAGCGTTGATCAGAATCCAGACTCAATGTCTGATGTTGGTGAGAATCTGCATGTTGTTCCCCCTCCTATTATTGCACCACTGAGGAGATCTGTAAGGGAAAGACGATCTGCCATTCCCGATGACTTTGTTACCTATTCTATAGAAGGTGATTTGCCTGATCTTACTGATCCAGTTAGCTACCACCAAGCTATGAACAGCAGATTTGCAGTCCAATGGCGTGAAGCAATGGAAGATGAGTTGAAATCTGTGGCTCAGAATTCTGTGTGGGAGCTAAAACCCTTGCCTGAAGGGTTCAAAGCAGTTGATTGCAAATGGGTCTTTAAGACTAAGCGTGACTCTGAAGGTAAAGTGGAACGGTTCAAAGCCAGATTAGTTGCTAAAGGGTTTAAACAACGTCCAGGAATTGATTATGATGAAACTTTTTCTCCAGTTTCAAAGAAGGACTCTCTCAGGATTATTTTAGCCCTCACAGCTCATTTTGATTTAGAGTTACATCAGATGGATGTGAAAACTGCATTCCTCAATGGTGATCTTAAGGAGGAAATCTACATGTGTCAGCTTGAAGGTTTTGTTACTGAAGGAAAGGTGAACTCTTCTGCAAACTGAAGCGATCCATTTATGGCCTTAAGCAAGCATCTAGGCAGTGGTATTTAAAATTTGATGAAGTTGCTCGCAGTCATGATTTTGTTGAATGCAAGATGGACAAGTGTGTTTATGTTAAGCAGATTGGGAGAAGATTTGTCTTTTTGGTGCTCTATGTAGATGACATTATGCTTGTGAGTAATGAAGCTCGGTTTCTGCAGGACACCAAGATTTTCTTGTCCAAGCGATTTGATATGAAGGATATGGGGGAAGCCACTTATGTCCTTGGTATCAAAATTGACAGAGATAGGAGTAGAGGATTTCTTGGACTATCCCAGAAGGCGTACATTGACAAAGTCTTGAAGAGATATGACATGGCACATTGCAAGCCAGGAGAAGCTCCAGTAATTAAGGGTGACATTTTTCGAAAGTCACAACCTGGAAATGAAGTTTCAGCAGAAATATTCAAGGAGTATGCATCTGCAGTTGGGAGCATTATATATGCAATGGTTTGCTTGAGACCTGACATCAGTTTCATAGCTGGAATGTTAGGTAGATATCAGCAAAATCCGTCTTGGATTCATTGGCAAGCTGTAAAGAAAGTTCTTCGTTACTTGAAAAGGACTAGAGATTTCATGTTGGTATACAGGAGATCCGATACACTTGAAATATTTGGCTATACAGACTCAGATCTTGCAGGAGATAAAGATGATAGAAAATCTACTTCAGGCTATATTTTCATGGCAGCACAAGGTGCGGTCTCATGGAAAAGCGGGAAACAGGAGCAGACTGCATCATCCACTATGAAGGCAGAGTATATAGCTTGTCATACAGCAGCTAAGCATGCTATTTGGCTCAAACAATTCATCTCAGAGTTGAAGATAGTGGATTCAATTCGAAAACCTCTTACCATTTTTTGTGATAATCTAGCTGCTGTCAAGTATGTTCAAAATGATTACGTCACCAGTGACAATAAGCACATTGATCTCAAGTATCATTGTGTCATTGATTATGTGGAGAGGAAGCTTATTGACATAGTGCATAGGTCTACACTGGAGAATATTGCAGATCCACTCACTAAAGGACTCTCAGTGATCACCTTTCAGAGACATCGTGCAGACATGGGGGTACTAGAGTCATTCTGATCATTGTTTTTCTGAGTGGGAGTTTTATGTCAAATTTTCAGTAATGTCATTTGTGTTCTTAGTACATTCTATATTTCAGTTTCATGAGATTTTTCTCAGACAGTTATTATGATGGTATGCAATTATTATATGGTATTTTATTTCAGCTGATATTATGAAATGCGCATTTATAATGTTAAAGTTAAAGTTATGCAGCTGCACATGTTAAAGTATAAAGTGCCATTGGAGAAGACTACTGAGGATTCTCATGATCGCTTAGGCTGGACGTGGGTAGGCTCCACGACCTTAAGCCTTCATCTTAATATGAGCGATGGTATTCGCATGACGGTCGTCTAAGTATTGAGATGACGTGTGTCTGGTAAGCACACGTTGCAGGACACTTATGTAAATGTATTATACACACTACATGTACATTTGCCATATACGTACTAAACTCCACCAATAAAGTATCTCTCGAAAGCTATTAGGGTAATTAGCCCGAAAGTCCACGATATAAATTAGGCAAAAGCATAAAGCTTGACCGAAATTTGTCCGTGAACCGTGCTAGTCATCCTCTTAGTTGTAGAGTGCCAGTAGTTTGAGTGCACCATCACTAACGATAAATTTTACGTGTGAGTTTTTTCAAAAATCAAAGGATGGCCATCCGCTTTTAAAATAAAATTGTGATATGGGATATAAAAGTTTTTCAAAATAAATATTTTTTCAAAATTTTTAGTCGGGTATGTCTCGAGTGGGAGATTGTAAGATATTTCCTGATTCGATTCATACCCTATTTCCTATCCCATATCATAACACACGTGCAATTTATGTTAGTCAACATATTAGGTGTGTCTAATAGGTGCACTAAGTTGTAAAGGTCGGTGGGACCTGATACTACTCTCTAATTAGGGTTAGGGGCATTATGGGAAGGCCACTAATCAAAGGATTATATATAAAGAGGAAGTCCCTCTCTGCAGCCACGTATTATTCTCCACCCATAGGAGGCTAGATTTAGCAGAGAGAAGGCTCTCCATCTCATTCCCTACAGCGGAGATCCAGATCCGGGTATAGTTCATCGTCTTTTGAAAAGGTATGTTATCTAAAGCCCCATCTCAAGATCTATTATACATGATATTGATGTCTATGCATAGAGGCAATTGATCATGTTTTATTCATGTCAAATCTAACAAAATTGGCATGCTCTGCCCAAAATTTTGCCACCCGTAGATGTTGGAACGATGCACGCTGTAGTCGGAATCAACCAATTTCTACAAAATTTTTATGCAGTATCAGGTAACCTGGAACAATATGCACATACAGATGACATATACAGCAATTCAAACCCAATATGATGCTCGTAAAATCCATCACTCCTCTTGTTTTCTCCATCTCGATGGCCTACTGACATTGCTGTTGCTCTCATTCGCGCTGCTGTCGCTTGCTTCGGCCTCTGGCTTTTCTAACAACCTTGGTTTATCCTGCGGGCTCTCGCGATATGGCCGTCCTTGATCTCGAGCAGCTCGACGCTCCTGATAGAGGACCACACAAAGATATACACCATGTCAGTTATCGTGAAAATGTTATACTAGCATTCTCTCCATCATCAGCATAAACGTGAATGAGGGCAAAACAAGTTGACAGTTTGTGTTCAGCTGTGGATCATCAATTTATGACCAATCGAACACGCTAATTTTGTTGTAGAGAAAGAGAAGATGCGTCAGTTGTCTATATGCAGCTCCTATTGTTGCACATACGCATATACCACTTATCTCTTCTCAGTGCTCTTAAACGATATCGTGGAATTAAGTGGAAACAATTCATGCAGAAGATCAAACTAGCAGAAGATAAGAATATGTGTGACGTAGGGACTGTGAGAGCCGAGAAAGGAAACTACACGTTGGCATCAGAAATCTATGACATGGTCCTGTCACCAACTGTTTCATGTGGAGAAGTAGGCAACATTACAGTCCAAAGCTAAACATATAAATGACATGGTTGGGAGATATGGACTGGCACAAGTTCTGAAAATAGGCACTTGCGCGCGTGAGTGCCAAAATAATATGGGTCAGAGTTTTATTGTTCCCCGGGAACAAAAAGTCAGTTCTCTCTTCTCACATACTGCATGTGGTCCATCCAAATAGATGATTCACACCGTTCATTTTGAATCTTTAATCTAAACACCATAAAACATGCGTGCACAAAAAATCCACGCACAAAAACCAAGCAAACAAGTTTTCAAATAAATCACAAGACAATGAAGTAAGACCGACTGACAGGACATATGTGCTATGTTCAATATCTAGGAAAAGTGGATAAATTTATCATCTTAAAGGTATACATAAAAGAAGATTTCTTGAATGTCAATTCAAGACTTCAACTAGTTCTTGTTAATGAAGTAAAACTAGCACCAGGACCAGGCAAAAACAAATAATATAAAAGATATGTGTAAGACCAGAGATTAGTAGTTCTAGTATTTAAAAGCATTACTGACTTACATCTCGGTATGGAAAATCATCAACTTCAAGCATATGGATCACATGCCCCATTTTTGGCCTCTTCTGTGCATCAGGGTCAACACATCGCAATGCTACCAACAGCGCTCTTTTCAATGCCCTTGAAGTAGGCTTCTCCGGAATTTTAGGATCCAAAACCCCCTCTGAGTTCCGGTTACTAACCATCGTCTTAAGCCACTCTACCAGATTAACCTGAAATTTTTCTGTGCAAACTTTGTAAGCATGCTACATGTGCTCTCTAGCTGATTTTCAAATTTCATCAAGTAAATCTAAAACTAACCTCTCCGGGTGGCCTACTGTAGTCCACAGGGTTCCGACCAGAAATTATCTCCATAATAAGGATTCCAAAACTATAAACATCACTCCTCTCGTTCAACATACCACTGCTGGCGTATTCAGGAGCTACATAACTAAAATAGCAGCAAAATGCTACAATAAGTATCTTTCCCACGTCATAATATCAGCTAGGAATTTTAATGAGATAAAGCCGATGAATAGTTTTAATTGGATAGTTAAGACCGACCCAAATGTTCCCATCACTCGCGTTGTAACATAGCTCCTTTCGGAGCCCAAGAGCTTAGCCAGTCCAAAATCTGAGACCTTAGGATTCCACTGCTTGTCAAGCAATATATTGCTCGACTTCACATCACGATGAACTACCTTGGGCTCAAGGCCCTCGTGCAAGTACATCAACCTGCAGAATGACAATGTAGTTTCTTAAGAAACAGAGTAGGAAGTGAAACAAGAAATTTCCAATTAGGTGACAAAATAGAACTGAAACAGTACCCTTTTGCTGTTCCAAGTACAATGTTCATTCGGAATTCCCAAGTAAGTGGGCTGATAGGACCGACATCTCCATGAAGCCATTGTTCTAAGTTTCCATTGTCAACATATTCATACACAAGCATCCTGCAATGTTAAGAAAATAACAAGGATCAGCCCCGCAAAGTTGTAAGTTCAGTTTCGATTACTAGCTCTGTAAAGAATTAATTTTGGAACTATAGGACATAGCATGGAAAATTTTCTCAAAGTAGAATGAATTAGGTAAAAATAAAAGGAAAATAATATGTAAAAGATACAAGGTGTAGAACCGATAAACCCAACCGATAGATAACATGCATGAAAAATGCAATATAACAACACAAAGGCAGCAGTACTAATAGCATACTAATCAATAAACTTTGAGATTTTAACTGACCACATTGTGAATATTCCCTGATATAATATGTCCATCACTGTTTTATTTCCTACTTGGGAAACAAAATATACATCACTCTGTCAAATGAGACATACCCCGTTTCTAATTCTCATGCTTTCCTTCTCCATCAAGCTGTACGTAGATACTTAATACTTAACCCCTAATATAGGTTAATGTAACTTAGTTGTGAGTGATTGTCAATTATTATCAGTTGCTATGGTTCTACAGCTGTAGACCTTTCAAGAAATGGAGGCTTTAAATGCCTTTTCTCTAACCCCTGGATTTGGCTTTCATCCAACACATCTCGCACTTGTTTCTCAATTCTCACCATTTGAAGAGGACCATTCTCGGGCTGAAAATTGATTCGAAGTAAAACCAGAGGTTGACATCTCTAAGCATGAACCTTGTGACTTATGTCGTAATTATCCCGACTTCTATTCTCTTTGGTGGGTTGAACTTTATTTTCCTGGGAGACTAGCTGTCTGGGGATACTCAAACAAAATTTCTCTCATTTCTAGAAATCCAAATAATGCAATCATAGTGTTCAGCCATATTAGATACAAATAATATGCATTATACTGGTCAACATATTGCTTCATTTAGTGCATTAAAATGTCTATGTTAAATTTGTGATAATGACCTTGAACATCCTGGCAGGGACGATTTCCTCAGATCTGACATCAAAAAATAAAAGGGATTTAATCATTTAAATGTGTTGACTGTTGACGCAGCACTAGGTTTTTCTTGGACATTTAATATTTTTTTATGAGGTTTCCTTTTACTATCAGTTACAAGTTTGAAGAATTTTCAGACATGATCCTTTTTTCAATTTGTTGTTTAAAGGCAATTGATAATTTTTCTTCTTCTTTAGACAAGCTTCAAGTCATGATCCTTTCGAGGAGACCATCCCATTGACTTTCTAAATTTTATTAACTTCTTGTTTAAAAGCTTGATTTGTTGACATCATGGAACTTTCAAGTTCCCTAATTTATGGGCCTAATCCTTTTTCATTAGCCTGTAATATAAACCTCCCTTTCAAATCATTAATTTTTTGCCCAAAAAGGCCTAAATCAGGAAAAACAAAAATTGACCTGCGTTATCAAACCTTAACTTTTATGGTATCGTTATCTTATGTAAAGTTTCTCGTTTACTTTCCCAAATTGAAAATGGTGCCTATTTTTTAAGATGAAGACTTCTAACATGAAAGTTTCATGATGTTAAGTAATAGACGAGGGATAAATTTGATTTTGATAGGGGATTAAACAATGTTCTAAATTTATTTAATGAACTCCTCCAGATTCTTTCGCAAATGAATTTTTTTTCATCTCATCTACTTCACCATCTTCGTACAGGATACCTTTGTTCTCTTCTGTGTTTCCAAAAAGAACGGTTGGCGGAGGGAGGGTGATAAAGTTTATCTGCCAGTCTGAGAATATACAGTCCTAGAATATATATGACTTGTAGAGAAGTAGAAAACCCTAAAAGATCATTATCATTGATAAAGAGAGTTATAAGATATATATAGAAGACAAGGAGGGTAAATGGATAAATATGGGTAATAACCTAATAACCCAATAACCCAAATACTAATAACTTAACTTAATACCCCCTCAAGTTGGAGCATAGATATCTAACATACCCGGCTTGTTGCAAAGATTAGAATACATCTGAGGTGAGACAGCTTTGTAAGTAAATCCGCTAACTGCTTCGAAGATGGTGTGAACTGAAACATAACCACCTTCTTGGTCCAAACATCTCTGACAAAGTGACAGTCAATCTCAATGTGTTTGGTCCTTTCAGAAACACTAGATTTTGAGCAATATACATGGTAGACTGATTATCACAATGCATAGGTATTGGTCCAGACTGTCTGAAAGCAAGCTCCATCAGTAAAATTTTTAACTACACCATCTCGCATGTGGTATGAGTCATAACTCTATACTCAGTTTCAGCACTTGAGCGAGACACAATATCTTACTTTTTGTTCCTCCAAGTCACTAGATTTCCTCCAACAAAGGTGCAATAGTCAGTAGTAGACTTCATATCCCCTCGATCACATGCATATTCTGAATCAGAATATTCAGAACTGTGCACATGTCCATGTTTCCTATACACCAACCCTTTTCCTGGACAACTCTTAATATAAACTAGAACCCTCATTGCAGCTAACCAATGGGTCTCTCTGGGCTGATGCATGATCTACTCAACTCTTATATCAAAAGTTTTACCTGGTCTAATCACTGTAAAATATATCAGCTTCCCAATCAATCTTCTATATCTCCCTAGATCATCAAGTATATGACTGTCATCAAAGCATAAATTCACATTGGCTTCTATTGCTATATTAGCAGGCTTGCATCTCAAAAATCCTGTTTTCTCCAGAAGGTCCAGAGCATACTTTCGCTGAGAAAAAAATATATTGTGTTTTTGATGTGCAACTTCAATTCCCAGAAAGTATTTTAGACATCCTATGTCCTGTTGTGACAAAATTGATATTCTACGATACCAATTGTTACTCACAGGATCAACATTTGTGAAACTTAGCAGTATGATCAGTACTTGCAAAAGAAAATTATTGTAAAGCAAACTATCAATACCTAGACAAAAGAGTAAAAAAGAAAGCACGCGAGAATTTAACGTGATTCGGCCTAAATTTGACCTACGTCCACGGTGAAAGAACTTGAGAGAGCTTTATTAATAACTTGGTATAAAGAGATTTAACATTCCTCTTGATGCAACAAGAGTATTCACCTTCCCCTTGAATCTATGCCTTATATTATAAGAATATTACCTTATCTCTGTACATCTTCACCTTGCTCCTCTCTTTGGTTACTTCCTTCTGATCTTCTTGGTGTTCTCCACCTTTTTTTCTCCTTGAGATGAGCTTAGTTGAGGCAATTACAATGCTTGATTACAATCTTTATTTATAGATGGTACAATACAAATCCTATTTAGACTATGAGATGATCTTGAACTTTGGATGTTTGAAATAATCTTGATAAATCCTTTTAGGAATTGATCTTCTTGATTTAGAAGGATTCTAGACCCTTTAATCTTTAGAAAAAACCTTCATTGAATAGGAATTTAATCTAATTCGTATTTTATAAGAATAAGAAAAGTCACAATCACTTGAAGAAAACTGCTTCACCTAGATTTGCTTCTTCTGCTTCAAGTCATCGTCTTCTCCAACTCAATTGGATTTTCTTAGACCATCATCTCCTCTTGAAAATAAGGCAAAATCCTAACAATATCCTCCTTGACTTGCTTTTCAAGCCTTTAGTAAAACAACTTGAGATTTCAGATTGATGCCTTGATTCTTTCCTTGGTTGTAATTGTATCGTGAAGCCTTTAATTCTTACCCCCTCTCCCGAGGCCTTTGGCTGATTTACCGCCATG
Source organism: Agave tequilana (assembly GCA_038442645.1). Classification (NCBI taxonomy): domain Eukaryota; kingdom Viridiplantae; phylum Streptophyta; class Magnoliopsida; order Asparagales; family Asparagaceae; genus Agave; species Agave tequilana. The sequence continues at coordinate 228,269 of JAVJIF010003437.1, read as the reverse complement.
GCTTAGGCCATCTCGGGCCTTACCCGAATGCATCCTTTCTCCTTCCTGCAACACTTTGACCCGGTTCATACATGGTTCAAAGACTCGGCCGAGTCGGAGACGAGTCGGCTGAGTCATATCCGTCTCGGCCCGCTCCGAGATGAGTCCGAGTCACGAGTCGGTCGGCTCAACTCAGAGGAGGCCAACTCGGCCGAGAATCAGAGTTGACTCGGTCGACTCGGCGTTATGATGATGATTTTGTGCCTCATCGCAATTCAATGTGAAAATAACTACATTAGCATGTATTTATGAATGTAGTTTGTATAATTTACTATATTGTATATGTATTTTGATATGCTTCTACCGACGACGCGTGTATTTATACTTTCGCTTTATGTTTAGTATGCTAGGTGATATATTTTGGACATGTGATACATGAATGTGGGTGTACATTTTTTTTAAATTTGTCGTGATTTTTTCAGAATTTTTTGAGCTTTCTCTATAGCGTTTTGCGCGTATCGCCCGATACCGATCCGAGTCGCCGAGACCGATCCGTCTCAGTGCCCGCCGAGTCGGCGGCCGAGACCGCGACTGTGAACTATAGGTTCATATCCCGTTGCAGTCTTCCTTGAAACTCCACCTCGCGATGAACTCACTTCCAAGCTTATCCTTAAAACTCCACCTCAAATTGAGTTTCCTTCTTTCAGCTTATATAACCCTCCACACTTCTCTCCTTTCATGATTACCCCGTCTCCTTAGCTAACTGTGACGACACTTTGTTGCACTTGGACCGGCATCCTTCTTCATCGAGCACTATTATGGATATTAGATTAAAGCGTGCCTCCAGGACATACCGAACCGCCTCCAGAGCACGCACCGTCCCATCTCTTTATGTAACCTTGACTATCCTAATACCAATGACCTCGCAAGCCGAGTTATCCACCATCTTGACAATCCCTTCCTCCTTTGCAACTAAGGAGTTGAACAGCTCCTTTTGGGAACATACATGAAACATACTACTTTAATTAAATATCCAACCTTTACTTTGAGAAGTCTTATCTTCGTTGAAAGCCATTAATACTTCGGTTTCCTCTAAACCGCTCAATGTTACGCCTGCCTCCGCAGCTTGCCCCTTCTTCTTCAGTTATTCTTACTGATGCTTGCAGTCATACTTCCATTGACCTTCCCTGCGACAAAAGTGACACACCTTTGACGAGCCCCGACCTTTCTTTCCTCCTCTTTCTTTCCTTCCTATGACCACCAAACCCGATCCTCTCTGCTCCTCTTGATTTGACATTTTTCTAATCTCATTAAATAAGAGAGTTGATATGACCTCCTCCAAAATGAGAGTTTCCTTACTGTAGAGTATGGTGGTAACGATGCGATCATATAACTCTGAAAGCGAATTGAAAAGTATAAACGCCTTATTCTCCTCGTCGATCTTGACATCAACAGCTAGAAGCTCGCTAATGACCTTGTTGAAGAAGTTTAGATGCTCCAACACCGCTGTCCCTTCGTTGATGCGTAGCCCATATAGTTGTTTTTTGAGATATAGCTTGTTGGAGAGGCTTTTCATAACATCTCTAATCTTGACCACAATCATGTAGCCTTTCATCCATCGCATTGTATATCACCTCGTCTGCGAGACATAGTTGGATCGTGCTTGCCGCCTTTAAATCCATCTCCTCCCAATCCTCGTTTGATATACCTGTAGGTTTTGCTGACTTACCTTGCAAGGTCTTATGAAGAGCCTGTTGCACCAACGCCTTCACTCTCTTTTGCCATAAGCTAAAGTTTCTTTTTCCATTAAACTTCTCGACCTCGAACTTTATCGTAGAACTTCCTACCTTTGATATATTGCCCTTCATCAACATTTTTCTCTTACCAATTGTTGTGACGAAATTGATATTTTATGATACCGATTGTTACTCCCAGTACACGAGGAACTTGGCAATATAATCAGTACTTGCAAATGTAAAGCAAATTAGCAATACCTAGACAAAAAGTAAAAAAGAAAGCACATGAAGATTTAACGTGCTTCGGCCTAAACTTGGCTTACATCCACTGAGAGAGAACTTGAGAGAGCTTTATTAATAACTTGGTAGAAAGAGATCTAACCTTCCCCTTGATGCAACAGAGTATTCACCTTTCCCTTGAATTTATACCTTGGATTACAAGAGTATTACCTTATCTCTATGCACTTTCACCTTGCTCCTCTCTTTGATTGGCTTCGTTCTGATCTCCTTGGTGTTCTCCACCTTTTTTCCTCCTTGAAACTAGCTTGGCTGAGGCAATTACAAAGCTTGGTTTCAACCTTTATTTATAGGATTTTACAATACAACCCCTATTTGGACTATGAGATGATCTTGGCCTTTGGATGGTTAAAGAATATTAATCAATCATTTTAGGAATTAATCTCCTTGATCTAGAAGGATTCTAGACCCTTTAATCTTTAGAAACAAACCTTCATTGAATAGAAAATTTAATCTAATTCATATCCTACCAGAATAAGAAAACTCGCAATCGCCTAAAAAGGAAACTACTTACCTTGATTTGCTTCTTCTGCTTTAAGCCATCATCTTCTCCAACTCAATTAGATTTTCTTGGACCATCATCTTCTCTTGAAAACAAGACAAAATCCTAACATGTCCTTGGTCATAAAGTGACGCTTGAGATACATCTTAGTCTCCACTATTCCAACTGAGTCACTACCAGTCAGCAAAATATCATCAACATAAATAGTCAGAACTACAATGTCAAACCTTGTGCGCCGAATGAAGACAGAGTGATCTGAATGACATCGGCAAAAGTCAATATCATAAATAGTAAGACTGAACTTCTTAAACCACGCCCTTGGACTCTACTTGAGTCCATATATAGTCTTCTTTAGACGACAGACTTTAGTCTCCCCCTGAGCAACATAACCTGGAAGTTGCTCCATATAAACTTACTTGAAGATCCCCATATAAGAAGGCGTTCTTGACATCCATCTGGAACTATGGCCATGACAAGTTAACAGTAATAGAGAACAGAATCCTGATAGAGTTCATCCTAGCAACTGGCAAGAACGTCTCAAAATAGTTGATGCCATGTGTCTAAGTATAACCCTTGGCCACGAGTCTGGCCTTATATTATCCACAGATCCATTTGGGCGGTACTTTAAAGTAAAGACCCAGTGACAACCAACAACCACCGCATTTGTTAGTGCTGATACCAACTCATAAGTTCCTATAAAAGCAAGAGCTTTCATCTCCTCATCCATAGCATGTTTCCAGACAGATACCAATAAAGCCTCTGTATAAAATCTGGGTATAGACTTAGAGACAAAGAGAGAGCAAACTGGCGAAAAGTGGGGTTGAGGTGATCATAAGAGACGAAATTCGAAATAGGGTGATCTGTATAAAATCGTTTACCTTTTCGAAGAATAATAGAAATATCAAGATCAGAGAGAAGCTAATGGTGGAGTAAGAGGACCGTCTAACGAAGAGGAATTAGTTGAAATTAGTTCGGAGGCAGGAACCTTTGGGCGATGAGTGTAGACGTATCTGAAATCCGAACTGGCTTTGATGCAGGTGAATCTGTAGTTTCTGTTGGCGGCACTAGCGAAGCAACAGTAAAAGTAACTGTAGGCAATGACACAGACAATGAAGAAGGAACAGTCTCAATATGGTGACAGAACCTGTATAGAGAAATATGGAACAGACTTAACGAACGTGACATCAGCAGATATCAAATACTTCATGGTGGAGGGATTATAGCATCGGTATCTTTTTTGTGTTCTAAAATACCCAACAAAAACACACTTTATAGATCTAAGAGATAGTTTATCTAGCCCAGGAGACAAGTCCTGAACAAAATAAGTGCATCCAAAAACACGACGAGTCACGGAGGAGGTTTTGTTAGCATAGAGACAAGAAAATGGAGAACTTTTATTGAGAACAAAAGAAGGCATTCTATTAATTAGATAACAAATACTTAACACAGCATCAGACCATAAATATTTGGAACACTCATACGGATCATTAAGGTTCTAACAACATCTAGAATATGTCTATGTTTTCTTTCAGCAACTCCATTTTATTGGGACTTACGAGAACAAGAAATTTGATGAATAATTTCATTTTTGGAACAAAAACTAGAGACATCTTTTTTACATACTGTAAGGCATTGTCAGTACGAAGCACACGAATGAAAGTAGAAAATTGATTTTTTATTTCATTAAAGAAACATTCAATTACACTGGACTTCTGACCTCTCTTTTAGGAGATACAACAGCGTCATACGAGAGAAGTCATCAACAAAGAGCAGAAAATATCTAAAACCCTTAATAGAGGGCACACGACTAGGACCCCAAACATTAGAGTGAACTAACTCAAAAGTAGAACTACTACGACTATTGACTCGACTCTAAAAAGTAGCACGATGATACTTACCTAACTCACAAGACTCACAACTTAAAGAAGATATAGAGGACTCAACAAGAATAACAAACCGCATTTTTTTGTACTGCAGGATGACCCAAGCGCCAGTGCCACAATAAAACCAGATCAAGCTGACCTACAATTAAGCCCGTAGGGGTCACTCAATCATTCAAATAGTACATACCTCCTCGCTTATGCCCCGAACCAATCCTCCTCTCAGTCGACAGGTCCTGAAACACAAACGAAAAGAGAAAAACGTTTTTTTGTAGTTATTTTGTTTAATAAGCTGACTGATAGACAAGAGACTAACAGGAAATTGTGGAACATAAAGAACATTAGTAAGGGTTAAAGATGGAGTAGCCTGTACACTCATTGCCTAGTACAGGTGAATAGGTACCATCAGCAATTTTAACCGAGGGGTGGATAGTGGACATGTTTAAGGAAACAAGTTTTTGTGTAATACCTGTCATGTGAGATGAGGCTGTAGAGTCTAATATCCAGAGCTTTTGAGGAGAAGCAGTATAGGCGTGTATACCTGAAACAGATGCGCATGAGTCGCTGAAAGATTGTTCTGAGAGAACTTTAACTGTCAAAGTCGATCATACTCCTCCTTGTGTCAGTACAACAGTGAAAGATTCAGAAAGAGTAGAGGAAGTGGTGAATAATCCCAAGTGCTACGCGGAGCAGAAGAATCAGACTCAGATAGTTGTGCCCACTCAAGTCGACCAAAATTTCCCAGCACTTCTCGGAGATGTGATTACTGCGTCCACAGTGCCTGCATTGTCGGGGTCCTTTCTCAGAGGCACTCTGTCTGCCTCTATACGAGCCACGTACACCTCCAACAAATCCATATCCTCGACCTCTAAAATCGTGGCCACGACCATGACCTCTGCCACATCCAGAAATCATGGCAGACTGCCCAATGGATGGTGCAGAGGAAACATCAGCTCCATTAGATACTCGTTTAACTCTTGAGAAGGTGGCAGTTAACGTGAAAATATTATCTCCTCCCAGAATCTGATCTCACACCTGGATCGCAGTGAAGAGCTCAAGCCAGATATAAACTGTCATTGTGAGATACTGATGATACCCTCTCAGTGTTGCCACATCAGTAACAACAGGTTGATGCATCTCTAACTCATCAATAAAACCTTTGAGTTAACTGAGGCACGATCTGTCTCCTTATTTGAGCTCGAACAAGCGCTCATAGATCTCAAACAGCTTCGAGGGATTCTGCTCATTGCCATACATCACCTTCAGCGTATCCCACATGTCCTTAGAGTAGTCACGAACATGACACTATCACTAATCTTCTCCTCCAAAGTGTTGACAAGCCATGTCATCACAGAATAATCTCCAGTAAGCCAAGTCACATACGTAAGATCTGTATCAGCAAGTGCAGGCTGTAAGAGGTGAGCCAATTTGTTCGAGTGCCAATAAATATGCGAACCGCCTGCGCCCATAATAGATAATTGGATCAACTTTATCGTAATCCCCAACATTTTCTTGGGAACAGAAGTCTCAACTATCGGAGAGAAGATCATAGTGGAAGAAAACTTGTAACCTCAGACATAGTAGTTAGTAGATGGATCACCAGAAATAAGTAGTAGCAGGAAATAGCCAGTAAGCAAGAGAACAAGCAACTTAGTTACCAGATAGAGGCATAAATAACTAGAATTGTATCAAGGAAATAATATCTCGGCCTGAAATAGCCAGATCAGATGTAAAACTCTGATTTTTAAGCAGGAAACAGATCAAATCTCACCAGAGAAATCTTGTAGAGCATCCAAAATAACCGGATCAGATGTAAAAAATTGAATTTTAAGCAGTAAACAAATCATATCTCACCAGAGAAGACTTGTAGAGCATCCAAATAGTCAGATCAGATGTAAAAATCTGATTTTTCAGTAGTTATGGCCCTGTTTGAGATCTCTGGAGAAGGCAGGAGGGGGCGGCACCCTTTTAGGGTTTGGATGGGGTGGTGGCACTTAGAGAAGGGGCGGCACCTCTTGGAGAGGGTGGCGGCACTTGGAGAAGGGGCGGCACCTCTTAAAAGGGGTTGACGGCACTTGGAGAAGGGGGCAGCAGCAATGTGAAGGTGATTGTGGAGGAAAAGGAAGAAAGGAGATGGTGGATTTAAGGATTAGGGTTTCTTTGGCTCTGATATCATGTAGAGAAATAGAAAATCCTAAAAGATCATTATCATTGATAAAAGAGAGTTACAAGAGATATATATATAAGATAAGGAGGGTAAATGGGTAAATATGGGTAATAACCTAATAACCATATAACCTAAATAACATAACTGATCAAAGTAGCCTAGAGACGTGGCTTCATCAGTGGTGCCAAAGAACTCATGATGAAGTCCATCGGAGAGCACGAAGGACAAGCATGGCTTAGTCAACTTTTTTTAATCCTAACATTTCTTCCATCCCTGCTGTTGGTGAAGTGAAGAGAGAACCTGAGGCATGCTACAAGTTCTCATGAAATGTTAGAGATTTTTTTTAATGAACAAAAAAATATAACCTCCAAGCCTTCCATGCCAATCTACTCTTAGGATTAATTATTTATGAACATCATCATTCCCATAATAAGAAAGTTGCTAATACATTTTAGCGCACATTTAAATATGATTTATTTGCTAAGGAAGATGATGATTTGCCTAAATATGTTTTGCCCAAGAAGGAAATTAATTTTAATTTGTCAAAGCATGTCTATCCTAATAAGCAAGTTTTTAATAATTTGTCTAGAAATGCCTTTGAGTATATTTAGCAGATTATAGAAATTGATTTTAATTATAGGAGAATGATTTGTAATACATTTTATTTTTTGTTTTTTTGGTACTAAAGGAAGTTTTGTTATCAATGACAAACTTTTCTTCATTAACCTGTGTAATTATTTTATAAATAGTGGAAATATTCATCTCTTCTCACGGTTGAGAGAAAATCAAAATCCATTTCTTTATAGTATGAGAGCCCTCCCAGTTGATCTCAATGGTGTCATCATTCAAGAGTTCTCCATCACAATTGAGCGTCACAACTCTAGCTCACTTGATCTCCATGGTTTCGGTGAAGTTAACTCCAAAGAATTACTTGATTTGGAAGGAGCACGTTCATCCTCTGATCTAAGGTCTCAGGCTACTCGATCACATTGAAGTAAGAAAAGGAGCTCACGCAGGTCATCCTCACCCTAGAAGGAGGAGATCAATGTAGACTATGCTACATGGAAGAAAGAAGACAAGCTCTTGATGATCCAAATCTGTGATACTGTAAGTGAAGAAGTCTAGGGAATGATTGTTGGTCACGCACGCAAAAGAAGTGTGGAAGGCCTTAGAGAAGGCCTATCCTCGTTTCGAAGGGTTGAGAGTTTTCTATCGCAAATTAGATCCAATCCATTCGCAACGGTGATTCTTCTGTATCTGAGTACCTTAAGTTTGTGTTTGGTATGCAGATGTGAAATTCCTGTAAATCACCTAAAGGGGGGGGGGTGAATAGGTGATGGCTATAGATTTATGACAAATAATGCGGATTTAAAACAATTACTAGCTAATTAGCAATAAACAATCACAACGCAAAAGACACTTGCAATAAGATGAACATTTTTAGCATGCAAGAATAAAGAGAGTTAGTTAAGAGATAAGGAGAGCAATCACAAACGCAAGAATATGTTTCGAGTTTCGAGCCACCGCTCTACGTCTCCGCCTTCACCGCAATGAAGGATTTCCACTATTGCGATCTCGCGAGATCGACAACCCTTACAATCTCTCGCAAGACCTCAACGGACCCGCAAGTCCCTCTCTTGGTCCCGCAAACACCTGCAATCGAGCTCACAAGCTCACTCAAGGTCGCAACCTCTACAACTTCAAGAATACAAAAAAAAACGTGATCTTCTTCTTGATCACAAAAACTCACTCAAACGCAATCCTATAACCAAGTAATGTAGTTGAAGCTCTTTGAGATTGTGTAGTGAAAATAGCTTGTAAAGATGTGAAGGAAAACTCAAGCTAAAAATCAAAGATGTGAAATTTTGGCTCAATATCAAAATTTTTTCAAGAAAAGGAATTTTGATCACTAAAACTTGATTGGATGTTAACAACTTGTTATAGGGTTTTCTACAGTGCCCATACATATAGGGCATGAAAATTAGTGAAGAAAACCCAATAGAGCGTTGGGATTTGACCCAGAAAAAGACAAACAGAAAACTAGTTGTTGGAGTCAAAATCAGAACAAAAGTATTCCGTCGGTCGACCGGCCGGTCAACGCCAACAGTCAAATTTCCGACCGTTGGGTTAGCGGTCGACCGCCCGGTCGATCGTGTAATCCAAACAGAGAGCCTTGCTATCTGATGGTCGACCGATCGATCAACCGTGCCCAACAGAGACTAAAGGTCTCTCGGTCGGTCGACCGAAGTGCACACAAAGGCACTATAAAATCTTGTGCATAATCAGTCGACCGCTCGATCGACCGACAGAGCAACTTTGCTCTATCAACGGTCGACCGACCTATGGCCAAAAACAGACTTTGAAAATCTTTTGAAAAACTTTGTAGTCCAATACTTTTTCCAACAAAATATATTTTGATTACAAACACAAAATAGAGCTCTTAGAACATGATAGATCCAGTGTGTGATCAGAGATCATCACAAAACTAAGTAGAACTATATTTTATTGAAAATACTTTTCTAAATAGAAAATAGATTTTTGAAACTCATTTTTGAAAACGAAAAAGAGAAACATGTTAAAATCTTTTCAAAAACATGTAGGAATATGAAAGATGTGTGCGTGTGTCAATCTCAATAGCTATCAACCTTACTTGGTTTTAACAAAGCTATAAATCTTTTACTAAAAATACAGAAAAATAGAAATCTTGTATAGCCTATATTCTTTGCAAACTTGATCCTTGAGCGTGTTGTATCCTATGTGCGTTTTTCTTGGTGCTTAGGCTCTTTGATCATCATCTTCATGGCTCCAAAACAGTGTGTCTTATCTAGGAAGCCAAATGCAACAACGTCCTGAAACTTATTTAAAAGAAATTGTTAAAGAACATAACTTCATATGTTTTATTATCATCAAAACTAGGGTAAATGGTCTTTGGGCTAACAATCTCCCTCTTTTTGATGATGACAAAACACATGGAATTATTACAAATAATTAGGAAGGAGATTTCAAACAAAGCTCCCCCTAAACACATGCATAATCCAAATGTATCATATAAGCAAGATGCATCACTATAGCATATGAATATGATATTACAAAGTAAGCTCTATGCAACACATTTATGCATACAAAGAATACAGAAATACGAACAAATATGCACAAATAGTTTCCTCCAACCTCCAATACTGCCAACCTCTAAAACATGTGGTAGATGGAAGGTAACCAATAGGATACACAAAATAAAAATACCACATACCACACAAATATAAGATATGTATCAAAAACCAATAATAAGATAGATACATATCTCACCAACAAAGGATGATATCATAACAAGAATAAACATATCAAAACACAGGTTCCATGCCATATAACAAAATAAGGTACTACATGTTCCAAATAAAAACATAAACATACTATATGTTCCAAATAATAAAATACATATCCGAATGAGTACCAAATACATAAACATATAAAAACATAAAAGCAACCACTAGATAACTCCAATCACTCTCCCCCTTTTCGTCAGCATCACAAAAAGGGTTCAATCTTCCTGGAAATCTAGATCCTCAGGAGGAGCCGGTGCATCAGATGGAGCTAGAGGAGGAACCCATGGACCAAACGGAGGATCCGTAGACGGAAGAGGCGCACGGAAGAGGCTGCGCATAACCGCTCAGAAGAGGAACAGGCCATGCATGCCTACTATAACTCTCATCAACACATGTCTGAAGGTAACGGATGGAAGAGCAGATATACGTCAAATCATTCTGATATACCTGATGGTAGGGGTGGCAATTGGGTCGGGTCGGATCGACCCGACCCGATTACTGCTCGACCCATATAATAATCGGGCCGGTCAACCCGACCCGATTATTATACGGGTCAAAAATTCAGACCCAGACGGCCAGACCCGACCCATTCTTAGTCGGGTCGACCCGACCCGACCCATTTGACCCGATTATTAAATTTTAAAACAATTTCTTTACACTTTATTACCAAATTGTTGGGTGGTATAGTTAGTCATCACACTAAACTCCACAAACTAAAGGCCACGAGTTCATAACTAGTCTTACGCATATTTTTTGACAATTTGATTTAGGCGAAGGGGAGGAGGCGGGGGCGGCAGAGGAGGAGATCAAGGGGAGGATTCCGAGGAGGAGAGAGAATAATCGGGTCTGGCGGGTCAAGCGGGTCTGGCGGGTTCGGGTCGACCCGACCCATTTAATAATCGGGTCAAACGGGTCGACCCGATTACGACCAAACCCGATTAGCCCAAACCCAGACCCGCTAACTTTGGGTTGGGTCAGGTCGGGTCTTGCGGGTCGCGACCCGTCTGCCATCCCTACCTGATGGATCTCTTCCTGACGAGCCGACATCTTCTCAAGCTGAGAAGTGATCTTAAGAGAGTGTTCTTGAAGTTGAGCTGAGAGTGCAGCATAGAGATCTGAAGAAGTGGAGGAGGATCCAGGTACAAAAGATGGAATAACGGAGGGGGTTGAGGAATAGGAGCACGCTCTCCAACATGCATCCTCTTGAGAAGTGTGTTGTTGATGTCAATGGAGGGTGCAATGACCCTTCACCCGAGAGGTCAAATTTTAGTTGTTTTAGGAGGCAGGTGATGAGCATCCCAAAAGGCAAGTGCCTATTTGGAATCAACAAATGTTCCGAAAGCATGAAGTCAATGATGAGTTTTGGGATATTGACTATAATGTCTTTCAAAAGGTAATAGATCAGAAGAGCAAATCCCCGGGCGTGACTATACTCTACTAATTTTGACAGGAGATTATAGAACACGATTTTAGCCAAGACTTGGGCAGTGAGAGTATAGTACTTCACCGCCTCATTCAACGGAGGGTGCAATGACCTTTCACCATGCAATGGAAGTTGAGCTGAGAGTGCAGCATAGGGATCTGAAGAAGTGGAGGATCCAGGCACAAAAGATGGAATAACGGAGGGGGTTGAGGAATAGGAGCACGCTCTCCAACATGCATCCTCTTGAGAAGTATGTTATTGATGTCAATGGAGGGTGCAATGACCTTTCACCCGAGAGGTCAAATTTTAGCTGTTTTAGGAGACGGGTGACTTGGGCAGTGAGAGTATAGTACTTCACCGCCTCATTCCTAATTAAACCCGAGTTCTCATCGTCGTGAATCAATAGAGAAACGGTGAGAGCCGTCTCACCTCCGGGTACTCGAAATCATGAAGATCTACATAATTAATATCTACACCCTCACAGGAGAGATGTAGTAGACGGGCAAATTTATCCATAGAGATGTTAATATCCTTGCCCAAGGCTCTAGATCGGATATGATTTTTATGAAAGAACATATTAGAGTAAAAATAGTGAACTAGCTCAGGGTAAATAGGTTACTTGATGTGACAAGATATTCTAGTGAGCTAATACTCAAAATTTGTGTAAAATTGAGGTGATCAAAGTCAGCAAGAACCACCATACGACCCAAAATCACATTTTTGTTGTGAATTACAGAGAATTTATGAGATGCATTTTGTGAAACAAATAGATTTAAGGATGATTCGGGTTGTTTGGCTTTTTCAGTTCTTGCACACTTAGACAAGATGAGGAAATAAGATGTAGATCACAAACTAAGCATGAATTTAGAAGGAATTGAAGGAAAAATTGGCACACAAATCAAGAAATCTGGAGCAAAAAGATGAGATCCAACAAATTTTTGGGGTTTAATAGAGGAATAGGGATAATTTGAGAGAGAGGAGAAAAGAAAATGGGGAAGAAGAGAAGAGAACGACGGTTAAAGAAGAGAGAATGAGAGATAAGAAAGGGATCTAGGGTTTTAAACAGGTCAAAAACTGCCTAGACCCGACTTTCGGTCGACCGACCGGTCGACCGGGTCTACCTGAGACCAAAGTGGCTTACAGTTGGTCGACCGGCTCAAGGCCGAGGGCAAAAATTCTTATACCAGGTTATCTCAGTCGACCGCTCGGTCGACCGGCCTTATTTCAGGCCAAAATGGTTGATGATTTGAAATAGGGTTTTGAAATTATTTTGACTAGAATATTTTCATACATAAAAATAGAGATATAGGTCCACAAATCTTATAGGAATGGTATACACATGAATATGATATCAAAATATTTTTTATCATATTTAAAAATACATTTTGCAATATTTAACTCATATGTTAAGAAATTTAAATACAAGATATTAAAGCCGAATACCCTTAACGTGTTCTGAACATCTCCTCGTCATTTGTCTAGATAAGAGTTGAGACGCGTAATTGCTATCTTGATATATTGCTTAAAAAATAATTTAAATAAGATACCCAAATACAAGATAAATACACAAATAAAATATATACATGTATATGAACAAATAAAAGAATCTAAGTACACATATATCTATCAAAAAAATGAGCATGGGTAAACATTATAAGCATGAGCAAGCAATCCATGGGCCAGAAGATTAAACAAAAAACTTGTCAAAAAACTAGCTCAAATATAAACATGCTATCAATAAAAAAATCATGTTAACGCAAATAAAAAGCTAGCTATTCTTATGCATATATAGCTCTAACTAGAAATAAAATTTTCAAGTGGAGATGTACCGAACCATAGACAATCTCCAAAAGAAGTGCTCCTTGATAGCGATGCATCATATCGGTTGATCCTTTGAGCTTCAATGCATCCACCACCAAGGCACCATCTCCTCCTACGTCTTAGAAGAGGACGACACACCTACATCAATCAAGTTTAGTGTATTTTTTGATACCCAAATCTTTTTAGGTCCTATAGGGTTGGTACTTTCTCGGACTCAAACATTCTTATTCATCATATTTTATTTTGTATGACAAAATTTAGCTGAATGGCCTTCGCGGCCGCAATATATACAAGTATACACTTTGCCATAAATAAATGCATGATTGTGTTGATGTGTATATGAAACATGTTGTGCATGTAAAGTATATTGTGTATGAGTGGATGTGTGTTTCCTTTAGGTTTTGCCCTTTGAAAATATTGAGCTAAATTTACTCATATCAAAAGCACATTTCTTCAATGTAGAATCTAAAACATCAATTCGTTTTTGAATACTAGAAAATTTTGTGCTATCAAAACCAATGTTAGGACTTTTGCCCTTGCAAATAATTTTGTGATCATTAAAATTCTTTTTGGTCTTTTCAAAACAAATAGACAAATCAGTTTCTCTTTAAAAACAATATCTAAATTGTTCTTTAGAAGATCATTTTTTTGAGCAATTAAAATCTCGTACCCAGTTTTGTAATTCTTCAAAAACTTGAGCAAGCTCATTCATGATTAAATCATTTTCATCAAAAGAGGTTTCAAGATTTACCTTAGACGTCTCCTCTCTATTTGCCATGAAGCAAGCGTGTGCGGTATCAATTTCTTCTTCGGATTCAATTTTCGAATCGTCCCACGTGGCCACCATAGCCTTTTTCTTCTTGTACACTTTTTTGGCGGTGGTAGCTTACAGGGAAGGGTAATCCGCAATGAGATGGCCCGTCTTCTTGCAATGATAGCAAGGACCCATCTCCCTCTTCAGAAGTTGCTTTGTCTTCCCTTTTTGTAGAACATCTTGCGACTCTTCTAATGAGCATAGCAAAATTCTCATCACGGTCTTCTGACGATTCTTCTTCATTAATGGAAGAGGGAGTAGCTTTTAACGCTACTGATTTCTTTTTTGGAGGCTCCCTTTCTTCTCGCACCTTTATCTCCATCTCATGTGTCTTGAGATTTTCGATGAATCCCGAAAAGTCCATTTCTTCCCTATCATTGAGCTCCTTTAACGTTGTAGCATTCACTTCCCAAGCTTTGAGGAGAGCTCTAATGACTTTCCTTATCTTCTGGTCATTGTCAATGGAGTCACCTAAAAAAGATAACCCATTAGTAATCTTGGTGAACCGAGTAAGCATCTCATCGATACTTTCATTGTCAAGCATGTAGAAATTCTCATATTGAGAACGAAGCAAGTCAACTTTAGATCTCTTGACTTGAGACGTTCCCTCATGAGTGATGATTAAATCATTCCAAACCTCATAAGCGAATTTGCAATTAATTACACGAGAAAGATCATCATCATTTAATGCTTGTGTAAGTACATATTGTGCTTTGGCATTAGCTTCATAGTCCTTGGCGGTTGCTTTGGACCATGTATCCTCATCATATAAGGTTCAACAAATTATTTGATAATGGCCTTGGCAACTCTAACTCCTAGGGACTTAAGGAATAGAGTCATCTTAACCTTCCAAATAGGGAAGTTCAACCCATCAAATTTGGGTGGGGACTTGATGTTAGAGAAGTCGTGTGATGCCATGAAAACAAATAAGAGTGCTAAGACAAATAGCAAATGCAACAAATGTATATAACCAAAATAAGGATCTCCTTAAAGTGGTTAAATCAAAACTAGGGTTAGGCTCTGATGCCAATTGTAAATCACCTAGAGGGGGTTGAGTAAGTGATGGCTATAGGTTTATGACAAATAATACGGATTTATAACAATTACTAGCTAATTAGCAATAAACAATCACAACACAAAAGATACTTGCAATAAGATGAACATTTTTAGCATGCAAGAATAAAGAGAGTTGAGTTAAGAGATAAGGAGAGCAATCACAAACGCAAGGATATGTTTCGAGGTTCGAGCCACCGCTCTACGTCTCCGCCTTCACCACAATGAAAGATTTCCACTATTGCGATCCCGCGAGATCGACAACCCTTACAAGTTCCCGTAATACCTCAACGGACCTGCAAGTCCCTCTCTTGGTGCCGCAAACACCTACAATCGAGCTCACAAGCTCACTCAAGGCCGCAACCTCTACATCTTCAAGAATATAAAAAAATGAGATCTTCTTCTTGATCACAAAAGCTCACTCAAATACAATCCTATAACCAAGTAAAGTAGTTGAAGCTTTTTGAGAATATGTAGTGAAAATAACTTGTAAAGATGTGAAGGAAAACTCAAGCTAAAAATCAAGGATGTGAAATTTTGGCTCAATATCAAAATTTTCTCAAGAAAAAGAATTTTGATCACTAAAACTTGTTATAGGGTTTTTCTATAGTACCCATATATATAGGGCATGAAAACTAGTGAAGAAAGGCCAATAGAGTCGTTGGGATGTGACCCAAAAAAAACAAACAGAAAACTAGCCGTTTGGGGGTCAAAATCAGAACAAAAGTGTTCAGTTGGTCAACCGGCCGGTCGACCGACAATGGTCGGATTTTCGACCATTAGGGTTAGCGGTCGACCGCCGGTCGATCGTGTAACCCAAACAGAGAGCCTTGCTCCCTAACAGTCGACCGGCGGTCGATCGTGCCCAACAGAGACTAAAGGTCTCTCAGTCAGTCGACTGATCGGTCGACCGAAGTGCACACAAAGGCACTATAAAATCTTGTACATAATCAGTCGACCGCTCAATCGACCAACAGAGCAATTTTGCTCTGTCAACGGTTAACCAGTCGGTCGACCAACTTATGGCCAAAAACAGACTTTGAAAATCTTTTGAAAAACTTTGAAGTCCAATACTTTTTCCAATAAAATATATTTTGATTACAAACACAAAATAGAGTTCTTAGAACATGATAGATCCAGTGTGTGATCAGAGATCATCACAAAACTAAGTAGAACTATATTTTGTTGAAAATGCTTTTCTAAATAGAATGTCGTTTTTTCGAAACTCATTTTTTAAAACGAAACAGAGAAATGTGTTGAACTCTTTTCAAAAACATGTAGGAATATGAAAGATGTGTGCATGTGTGTCAATCTCAATAGCTATCAACCTTACTTGGTTTTAACAAAGCTATAAATCCTATACTAAAAATACAGAAAAATAGAAATATTGTATAGCCTATACTCTTTGCAAACTTGATCCTTGAGCGTGTTGAATCCTATGTACGTGTTTTCTTGATGCTTAGGCTCTTGGATCATCATCATCATGGCTCCAAAACGGTGTGAGTCTTATCTAGGAAGCCAAATGCAATAACGAGAAATCCTGAAACTTATTTAAAAGAAATTGTTAAAAAATATAACTTCATATGTTTTGTTATCATCAAAACTAGGGCAAATGGCTTTTGGGCCAACACTACCCCTATAACATTAAATTTCCAGGAATATAATTCCTAGGCATTAAATTCTTGAGAATATTGCATTACATGTTTGGTATAATCTGAGTATTCTAGGGAATTTAATATTCCCATATTTGGTACACTGTAATAAATTCAAGAATTTTATATTTATAACAATACAATTTATACATCATTTCTGTGAAAATAAACTATCTAAACACAACGTCAATAATATTTAAATAGTAGCAAAAGTCGGCTAAATTAAAATATTAAATAGATCTCACATAAAATTAAATTTGGGAATATTATGGATATAAAAAAGTAACAAACAACTTTCATAAAACTATGCTAGTTTCAGGTAGCAAATGGGTGGTTGACTCTAACCTTAATCTTTACCCTAACTATAGGTAGTAAATAACCAGGAAGGTAAATGATATGCATTAGTGTTAATAAGAAAACCTTATAAACTCTAAATATAGATAAAAATGTGAGTACATGATCTCTGATCTAGGGTTCTTTTCAAGAGAAAACGATTATATTCCTCGAAGATACCTGAAAAAATTAGCACACATCAATAACATAGAGAATAAAAGAAGGAAAAATAAGAATTTGATAAAAGAGTGAAAAAGAGAAAAAGGATGAGGAGGTAGACAAAGGCACCTGATCTATGGTTTGAGTTCGAGAGAAGAAGACGAGACTCTTGCGCTTCTTTGTTGATAGTAGATTCTTGATTCGAGAGAGAGAGATGCAAAAGAATAAGAAGAAAAAAATGTGAGATACGATCAAAAAAAGGAAAGAATGAAAAAAGAAATACCCTATGAGTAAGAATTATAAATACCCACCTATTATGATGGGAATTAAATTCCTATAAATAGGGGTAAATTAATGCCCTCAGGAATTCTATATTCCCAAGAATTCTAATGATTATTATGCCAAATGCTAGAATTTTAAGTGGGAATTTTAAATTCCCGAGTGAATTCCCGCGTACCAAACACACCCTAGGAACTTTAAGCTTTTATGCGATGAACTATCTGCAATGTGAAAACCTATGTTGATGACGACATGGTATTTTGGGCTATAAATGGCTTAGGACCAAGATTTGAAATTATACTAATGCATTATTGGTAAAACCCTACTTGGTCTAAGTTTGTTTCATCACTATAAAGTTATGAAACTAGAGCTCAACTTCAAAAACTTGGAGGAAATAGCAATGACTTTCAGGCTTTTGTTACTCAACGACAAGGACAGAGGAAGAGGCAGTGGAGGCAGATCTCAAAGTGTCTCCTCTCGAGGCAGAGGCTTCACTCAGTCAACACATCGAGAAGATGGACGTGGTGGTCACTGGCAGAAAAACAAACTACAATATAGTTTGGGAAATGGTCGTGGACAAGAAAGGGGCTACGCAAAGTCCTCAATTGTTTATCAGATTTGTGAAAGATCTGGGCACTCGGCAATGACTTGCTGCAATCGATTTAACAATTTGTTTCAAACTAATGATATCCCAAAAGCTCTTTCTGCTCTGCAACTTTCAGATCCCTGAGATCCTAAGTGGATTCGACACACGGGAGCAAGCTCTCACATGACAAACGATCCATGTAATTTTATCAAACTCCAACCTTATTCTAGTCATGATAAAATAATTGTTGGTAATGGAAATTTTTTAGATATTTCTCATGTTGGTGATGCTATTATTTCAGTTGGTGATTAATAATGCTTTGCTTGTCCTGCAGACTAGGAAAAAAAATATTATCAATTGGACAATTCACCTCTGATATATCTTGTATGTTTAAGTTATCATTTAATGGTTTTGTGACAAAGGATCAGAAAATGAAGAAAGTCTTAGCAACAGGAACAGAGACGGAGGAGTCTACTCTCTTGACAAGACAAGAAGGCTTATTTCTCAATTAGACAATGCAAAGCCAGTGAAGATGTTTGGCATCAACGTCTTTGTCATCCCAATAAGAAAGTAGTTTTTCATTTGAATAAATCTAATCTTATTGGTGTTAGTCATTGGACTAAAAATAGTTCTATTTGTCAACATTGTCAATAAGCAAAAAGCAACAGCTACCATTTCTTGCTTCTAATAATAAATCCAAATTTTCTTTTGAAAAGATTCATTGTGATTTATGGGGTCCTCCTCCGGTCGCTTCAGTTCAAGGTTTCAAATAATATATTGTTTTTGTAGATGACTACACAGGATACACATGGTTTTATCCTCTTCAAGCAAAATCAGATTTTTCTTTTTATTGTTTTCTGAAATTGCATGCTATGCTTAAAACACATTTCGAATACAAAATTAAAACATTTCAATGTGATGGAGGAGAATTTGAGAAGTCTGAATTTTCACAACACCTCGCTATTCATAATATATTACAAAGTGTTTCTTGTCCTAGAACACCTGATTGTTGAGCGTCACCATAGATATATTTGTGAACTAGGCTTGTCTTTGCTTTACCAATTAGGATTACCAAAGAATTTGCAGGTAGAAGCATTTAGTGCAGCGACATTTGTGAGAAATAGGCTGCCAACACCTACACTAGAAATGCAATCTCCATTTTTTATGCTCTTTAATCGAAATCCAGATTACACATCATTGAGATCTTCTGGATGTTGTTGTTATCCTTATCTAAGAGATTATGGGAAAAATAAATTCTCTTCAAGATCTCTACCATGCATATTCTTGGGCTATAGTTCAATTCATAAAGATGTCTCTATCCTGCTACTGGTCAAGTTTATGTTTCTGGCATGTTTTTGGTGAAACTTTATTTCCTTTTGCTACTAATACCTCTACTGAAGTAACATCGCAGAGGGAGCCTCTATCATGTCAACATTTAGTGAATGGAGTATTATGCCAGAGCCTACAACTCCAATTTCCATCTCATGATGCTACTAAAGTATTGATAACTAATCAGTCAACACTACTCTCTCCTACAGATTAGCTTGAGACAAGCGTTGTAGAATCTATAAACAACTCTTTTTCAACTACATTGGCTCTTCAACGTTACCTACAGTCAGTTGTTTCATCACCTCCAAATTCCCCGCCCTCAGGTACAACAACAACTTCAGTCCCTCTATTATTAATCAATATGGAACTGATCCAGTTCCTCAATTCAGTCGGCTCCACCACAAATCCAATCTACTCAAAATTTGCCACATGCTTCTTTGAAGAAGGATCCAGGTCGTCACCTACACTCAATTTGCACCCAATGCAAACTCGAGGCAAGAAGCATGCTGGGATCATTCATTTAAGGGATTTAGACATTCCTTTTGTCCCAAAATCTGTGAAAAGCGCTCTTAAACATCGTGGATGGCGTCAAGCTATGCAAGAACTTGCTGCATTGTATGAAAACGCTACTTGGACCTTAGTACCAAGGCACGTTTCCATGAATGTAGTTGGCAATAAATGGGTTATTAAAACCAAGCTCAAAGCTGATGGATCACTTGAACGGCTAAAGGCGCAACTTGTGTAAAGGGGTATAATCAGATTGAAGGAGTGGATTTTAATGAGACTTTCAGCCCCGTTATGAGACCACAAATAATTAGACTTGTGCTTATTGTTGCATTATCCTGCGGATGAGAGATTCACAAATTGGACATCAAAAATGCATTCCTCCATGGATTTCCTAAAGAATCGGTCTATATGGGGCAGCCTCTAGGTTTCAAAGGTCCTAGTTTTCCTCATCATGTTTGTGAGCTTTCTTCTGCTCTTTATGGTTTAAAACAAGCTCTTCGAGCTTGGTTTGATTGATTTACTAATTATCTTCTCAATTCAGTTTTACTTGTTGTATGCATGATTCATCTTTATTTATTCTTCATACTTACTCGTGTTTCTGTAATTCAACTAAATCATCTAGACAGGAAGCAATTTTTTTCTTCATGAATTTATTTCACATATTTCTTCTGAGTTTTCAATGAAAGATTTAGGTCCTCTTCACTACTTTCTTGGAATCCAGGTTATCCCACTTCAGCAGGCATGGTTCTTTCACAAGAAAAATATGCATTTGATTTACTTGAGCGTGCTCATATGGTTGACTGTAAACCATTATCCACACCAGTTGCTTACAAAGCATTTTTTTGATGAAGCACTATCAGTGATCAAGGACTAGGCCGAGTCGTATCCGACTCGGCCACCAAGGAGACGACTCGGACGCCCGAGTCGAAGGGTGGGTGCCGAGTCGACGCGGGTCGGTTCCGACTCGAAGCCGACTCGTTCAACTCGGCAGAGTCTTACGCGACTCGGCCGAGTTGACCGACCCAGCTCCAAGTCGGAACCAACCCGGGTCGACTCGGCACCCGTGATTCGCGAACATAAAGGGGGAGAGATAGATATCTCTCTCTCACGCTGCCCCTCTCTGCGTTCTGAATCAAAAAGAAAAAAAACCCCACGCCCGTCTCCGTCGCCGTCGCCTCTCCCCCTCGCAGGTACCTCTCTCTCCCTCTCTCCCTCTGCGTCTCTCTCTCCGTCGATCTCCCTCCCTTTCTCTCTCCGTCGATCTCTCTCCCTCTCTCTTCCTCTGCGTCGCTTTCGCCGTCGATCTCTCTCCCTCTCTCTCCGTCGATCTCTCTGTCTCTATCTCCGTCTCTCTCTCCCACTCTGTCTCCATCGATCTCTCACCCTCTCTCTCCCACTGTATCTCTCTCTGTCCCTCTCTCTCCCCCTCTCTGTCTCCGTCTCTCTCCCTCTGTATCTGTCTCTCTCCCTCTCTCCCCCTCTGTCTCCATCGATCTCTCTCCCCCTTTGTGTCTCTCTCTCCCTCCTCTCTCCCTCTCTGTCTCCATCTCCGTCCCTCTCTCTCCCCATCGATCTCTATCCGTCGATTTCTGCCTCTCTTTCCCCCTGCGTCTCCGATTTGTTCCTCTCTCCCCTCTGTTCCTTTCCTCTTTGTTCTCTCTTTATCCCTCAGTCCCTCTCTCCCTCTCAGTTTCTCTCCCCTCTGTTCCTCTCTTTGTTTCTCTCTTCCCTATGTTCCTCTCCTCTGTTCCTCTCTATCCCTCAGCCCTCTCTCCTTCTCTATTTCTCTCTCTGATTTTAATTATTTGAGTCTATGTAATTTAAATTAGTTTAGTTTAGTTAAACTTAATTTAGGTTAATTTAATTTAATAAAATTTTGCAATTATAATTAAGTTAAGTAATTTAATAATTTTATTAAAGTTAGGTAATTAAGTAGTTTAGCTTAATCTAGTATAAACTAGTTTAGTTTAGTTTAATTTAATTGAGATTAATTTAATTTAAATTAGTTTAGTTTAGTTAAACTTAATTTAGGTTAATTTAATTTAATAAAAATTTGTAATTATAATTTCTTTAGGTAATTTAATAATTTTATTGAAGTTAGGTAATTAAGTTAGTTTAGCTTAATCCAGTATAAACTAGTTTAGTTTAATTTAATTTTGTTTAATTTAAATTAGTTTAATTTAGTTAAACTTAATTTAGGTTAATCTAATTTAATAAAAATTTGTAATTATACTTAAGTTAGGTAATTTAATAATTTTACTGAAGTTAGGAAATTAAGTTAGTTTAGCTTAATCTAGTATAAACTAGTTTAGTTTAATTTAATTTAGTTTAATTTAATTGAGTTTAATTTAATTTTGTTTTAATTTAGTTTAGTTAATTTTAGTTTTTAATTTAATTTAATAGATAATTTTTTAAATTTCAGTATGGCTCTAAAGCAACGCGATATTGGATGGGAACATGGTACCCCTATTGGTGGAAGTAGAAAACTTGTAAAGTGTAATTATTGTGAGAAACAAGTCCATTATGGTATCACTAGATTGAAGCAACATATAGCACATGTACCCGGTCAGGTGGAAGGATACTTGCGAGTATTAAAAGAGCTATCTCAAATAATGAGACAACATCTTTCTGAAGGTACCAAAAAAAGAGCGGCCATAAAATACAAGAAAGAGTGACTTATGAAATCTTTAAGTGAGGAAGATTTTTATGATGTGACTAATGAAGATTCTGATAGGAAGTGTTTGGTTGCAAGGAAGTGAGCGGAAGTAAAGAAATTGGGAAGTATAATTGCTCACTTCCCTATCTATCCAAACACCGGAAAAGAAAAATAAGAAAACCCCTTTTCCTTTTTTCTTCTCTCTTTTACACAACCATTTCCTCACTTCCAGAGTGCTACAGTTAATTTTGTGGTCATGTAAATCTCGTTATAATAAGTTGTAGCATAAAATAGTTAATTTTTTGGTCATATAAATCTCACTTGCATTCTAATTACAATCTATTTTTATTTTTCTTAATTAATTTTTATTTTAATATTATTTTGCGATCAACTTTGTGGTCAACTTTTCCACTTCCACTTCCATTATCATCCAAACACCGGAAAAGACATAACATTTTTCAAATCACACTTCCCAACAACATCCAAACACCGAAAAATTTACTAACCAATTCTCAAGTTCCAAAGGGAACTATTACCACTTCCTCACTTCCTTACTTCCTCACTTCCACCCTTAACCAAACAGGCCTATAATGAAATTGAAGAAGTTAGCAGTTTAGAAGGAGTTGAAGGAGTTGAAAGAAGACAACTAAAACAAATTATGAAAGAAAGTCGTAAAATGGCTTGGAGATCGGCAAAAGGAGTTGATATTGGTGACAGTAGTTCGCAGCCTTCAGGATCAGGGATTAACCGTGAATTGCATCAGAGTATGACTCTGAGAGAAGCTGAAATTCCAGCTCGTGATATTGATCTTTACATGTTTCCAACAAAATAGAAATCAATCAAAAGCATATTCTCAGCTGAGAATATTAAAAAGGTTGAAAAATCCATGGTGAAATTCTTTCACTACAATGCAATACCATTTAATGCAGCTGATAGTGGTCCTTACTATCAAGCCATGATTAATACTATTATGGAGGCAAGACCAAGTGTAAAATGCCCTACAGGGTACTAGATTGACAATCTATATTTAGAGGAGGAAATGAAAGAGATTAAAGTATATATTGCTTCAATAAAAACAAAATGGCCACAGTATGATTGCATAATCATGTGTGATGGCTGGAGTTCCCAGAATATAAATCCTATTCTTAATTTCATGATTTATTATGATAGAAGTATGATTTATCACACTTCTATTGATACTACTAATATCTCGAAGACTGCTGATTATATATTCTATTTAATGGATAAAGCTGTTGATGAAGTTAGTGAAGAAAATATCGTGCAAGTTGTAACAGATAATAAGGCAAGTTTCAAAGCAGCTGGTCACATGTTGATGGAGAAGAGAAAACATTTTTTGGTCTCCATGTGCAGCACAGTGTATTGATTTGATGTTTAAAGATATTGGCTCTGTGAAATCAGTTAAGGAGACATTAGATGATGCTAAGATGATCACATCATTCATTTACAATTTTCTCAAAGTGGTGAAATTAATGAAGTTATTTATCAGAGATAGAGATTTGTTTAGACCAGATATAATACGGTTTGCCACCGAGTTCATTTCTATTGAAAGCCTTATTCGCTATGAGCAAGATTTGAAAAGAATATGTATGACTACCGAATAACGTGAATTCGACAAGGAAAAGAGTAGAAGAAGTGTGCGAGATAAGGTTTCTAATCTCATTCTGACTGACCGATTTTGGAAGAAGGCAAGAGAGGTCCAAAACATTATGGATCCTCTTGTAGAGTCTTGAAGATAGTGGACCAGGACAAGAAACCTACATTATTTATTATATATGAAGCTATGGATAGAGCAAAATTAGTTATAAAGCCATCAAATAAGAACTGAAAGTACTGGGATATCATTGATAGAAGATGGGAGGGATAATTGCATACACTTGCATGCTGCCGGTAATTCATTTGCCTAGCAATCATACTTGTTGACTAGAAATTGAAACTGTCATATCATAACAATCATGTGCTTACATTATTACAGCATATTTTTTAAATCCAGCACTGCAATATTCAAAAAACTTTTCTACACATCCAGAAGTGAGAAATGAATTAAAGGATGTCATTAAAAGATTGGAGCCGGATTTGAATAAACAAGCAAGAGCTATTAATGAGGTAATAATAATTTATTTATTTCATCGATATAATATTATGCAAATATTAACACTTATGATGTATATTCTCACAGATAAAATTATTTATGTATGGAGTTGGAGAATTTGGAAGCTCACTGACTAAAAGAGCAGTGCAACAATCTCTTCCAGCTGATTGATGGATTAATTATGACGAAGAAGCTCCCAATCTGTAAAAAGTTGCCATCAAAGTTTTAAGCCAAACATGTTCTTCATCGGGTTGTGAAAGAAATTAGAGCACGTGGTCGCTGATTCATATAAAATTGAGCAACCGGTTGGCAATGAATAAGTTGCATAAACTAGTATTTGTGCATTACAATATGCGTTTGCGAGTAAGAAACTTAACATGCAACAGCGACACTGATAATTATTATAACCCAATTGATCTGAATAATATTTTAAATGATGATGATATTTTAGATGAGTGAACTCGTGAGGGAGAACAACCGATTTTACCACCAAATGCTATGATGGTTGGATGAAGGTATTCGTCGTAGTGATGAAAGTGGCGTGATGGTGGTGATGGCGACAACGATGGTGATAGCGGTGATGATGACGGCGATAATGACGGTGATGGTGGTGATAAGGACGGTGGTAATAGAGGTGATGGCGGTAATGATAAAGAGACTCATGGTGTTGGTAGAAGCCAAGGAGGTGGCGCTATGATATGGGATTCAAAATATTATACTATACAAGATACAGATCATGGAGCCCGGGCGGGGATTTCGCAACAGCGTAGGCATTTAGATCGGTTGGTCGATTTCAGTTCTAGCAATGATTATTCGAGTGGACATGATAACTACTCACATGATCATCATAGTCTTGAAGGCCATTTACAGGGGGTTGGGTTTGACGTCTGGCCAATATTCTACCACTGGTGAATATTCTACAGCAGCACTGAATATCGAGGTTTTGGGTATTATCACCATGGAGCTGATATTGCACAACCCCTACCGCCATATTACTCTAATGTTGATTACTCTAACCAATCATCTCAGTCTACAAGATCTCACCCACAAACATATTATTATCCTTATGGAAACTATATACCTGGTTTTTATACTTATCACGGGGATGATGATAATGTTGATTTTGTGCCTCCTCGTAATGCAATGTGAAAATGACTATATTAGCAGGTACTTATGAATTATTTTGTGCAATTTACTATATTATGTATGTATTTTGATATCTTTCTACCGACGACGCTTGTATTTATACTTTCACGTCATGTTTTGAGTGCTAGGTGATATGTTTTGAATATGTGAAACATGAATTTTTGATGTTTACATTTTTTTTACGATTTGTCATGATTTTTTCATAATTTTTTTGGCGTCCTATGTAGCGTTTTGCGCGTATCGTCCGAGTCCGATCCGAGTCGCCGAGACCGATCCGTCTCGGTGCCGGTCGAGTCAGCGACCGAGACCGAGACTTTGAACCATAAGCACTATTTGATAACCTACAAGTTATAGGAGTATTGTTGGTGCTTTGCAATGCTTAACTAACCCGACCAGATATTTCTTATGCTATTAATCTTGCATGCCAATATATGCATGTTCCGACAAATTCCAACTTCAACTAGTTAAGAGAGTTCTATGTTATGTGAAAGGCACCTATCATCTAGACTCCATCTTCTTCGAACACTTCACTTGATTTGTACTCATTCTCTGATCTCATTGGGCAGGTTGTCCTTTTACTCGTCGTTCAATATTTGGATTTTGTATCTTTCTCAGCTCAAATCTTGTCTCATGGGTTGCTGAGAATGAGAAACAATCAATTGTTGCTCGATCTATCGCTGAAACATGTACAGGCGAAAGTAATAGATAAAATAACTCAATTAAACGTTTCACCAACAAGAACGTGTTGGCCCAAAGGCCTATCACCCTAGTTTTGATGATGATCAACTCATAAAGTTATGTTTACTAATGATCTTGTGTTTAATTAGTGACAGATTCTTTATCAAGATCTTAGTAAGTGTGGAGCTTCAACAAAGGATAAAATGTCAAGTTGGAAGCTAGCACCGGTCGATTCACGAGCCTATGCATCAAGAACACATCTAGAGATGAGCTCGGTGGATTGCTTTTGGACCAAGTCAAGAAGATGAGAAGCCTTCAAGTGAAGACTTCAAGAAGATGAAGACTTGTGTCTAGGTATAAGATTTTGTTTTTGTTTAGAAAAAATGTAAAGGATAGATAGTTGGTGGATTGCTCAAGTCATATCACACACACACTCTTGATAGAATTGTTTTCATGATAAAAAATTTCATTTTATAAAAGATTTTCTAGTTAAGAAAAGATTTTCATGTGACAAAATTCTATTTGGTTCTTGGTATTTCAAGTTTACATATCTTATATCCAAAACCATGCTTAGAGCCTAGTGTCAAAAAAAACTAGATATTTCATCTTGATTGTGTAGTGGATCATATCCATACACACTATGCTTTAAAGTATATCTTGTTTTTGTATTTGATGAAAATTTGGAAAAACATGTTGTTTAAGAAAAACAGTTTTTATTATGAGCCAATATTTCCAAGTTACAAAAATAGTCAAATCTTTAATAACATGCCTTGATTTTGGCAAGCATGTTTCTATATTATAAAACTATTTTTTGTAGAATTTCTAAGTATTTATGGAATTTTTTATTAAGCCAAAAAGACCAATCTTTAAATCCCATATTTTCTGGTTCTGGCAGTTCTGATTTTTCAGAACTGACAGTGGCCGGTCGACCGGGTCGGTCGACCGGACGTGCACAGACGTGCACGCCTGTGAGCACTGGATAACGGTCGACCGTGCCGGTCGACCGCTTCAGAGAGTCTGCTCTCTGGAATTCCGGTCGACCGCACCGGTCGACCGACAGAGAAGTAATTCTCTGCTCCAGGTGCGCGGTCGACCGGGCCGGTCGACCGGAGGCTCCAACGGTCGGATTCTTGACCGTTGGCGGTCGACCGGACCGGTCGACCGGCAGCTCTGACAGAGCCCAACGGTCAGATTTTTCTGGCCTCTATAAAAGGGGGTTTTGTCATTGTTTGAAGCCAAGATTTTAGGAGAGCTTTTGTCCAGTTATTTCCATTCTTTTAGCAGAGTTTTCTCCACAAAATAGAGTGCCAATATTTCCTATCAAAAGGGATTTTATCAAGAGAGTGTTTATTGTGATTTCTTGAGTTTTCCATCAAAGTTCTTTCCTTGATTTCTCACACTACACTTGAGCATTCATAGTTATATCTATCCTATAGGAGTGTTGTAGTGAGAGTTTTGTTAGGTGATCAAGTGTTTAGATCACCTAGATCTTTCTTTGTATTTGAGGAAGCGGGCAAGTGTGCTCGCGGTGTTTTGAGTTCGGGTGCGGACTTGTTGTACGAGGTGCGGCCTCGACGAGCCGGTGGGCTTGTGGTGTGTAAGGGACTTTGGGAGTCCGAGGGCTTGTAGGTGTTGCGGCACCAAGGAGAGATCCGGTTGGATCGTGCATAGTGGAAATCCTTCGTGTGTCGAAGGCGGGGATGTAGAGCAAGTGTGCTCAACCTCGAAACAAACCCTTTGTGTTTGCGATTGCTCACTCTTGCTCTCTTACTCTTTTTGTCTCACTTATATCTTGCATTACTTTATAGTCTTTTATATGCATGATATACCTTTGTGCTCATTATTGCTATACTTGCTTGGGATTGTTATTAACACTAGTATTCAACCAAGAGAGCCAACGCGGCACCTCAACCCATTCAAGGGGAATCTAGAGGAGTTTGTCCAGAGCCTCGCAAGGGGAATTCGGCAACACTCTTGTGTTATACATAAGTGTTCAATTAAAAGAAGTTTAATTTGGTCAACTTAGTTTTAATTCCGCATTATTTGTTCATAAGTGACCATTAGATTAGCCATCACCTATTCACCCCCCTCTAGGTGATCTTACAATTGGTATCAGAGCTAGTGCTCTTGATATTGGGTCTAACAACCTAAGAGTTAAAGATCCTCTTTTAGGCTAATCACAAGATTTGTACACACACAATGGACTTCATGTCACCACCCACCTTTGACATTCTTAACATCCAAATTTGGAAGGTTAAGATGTCGTTGTTCCTCAAAGGACTTGGCCTTAGTGTATATCTTGCCACAACTAATAAAGAATATTGCTTAAATGGTAAGAACATTGAGGCTAATGCAAAAGCCCTTCATGCTATTAAGTCAACCCTAAATGATGATTATTTATCTAGGGTTTCTAATGTTGAATCGGCTTTTGTAGCTTGGAACATCATCACCTCGCTTGGCGAAAAGGACCTATACTATGCGGGGAGCGATTCGGACGTTGGAAGCGACATCTCCAACGTATGCTATATGGTCCAAGGGGATAACCCCCTTGAGGTAAACTCCGAATCCGATGATGAGGACATGTCATATGATGAGCTCACTTCATTTTGCCAAACAATTCTTGAGAAATATGACATGATTAAAAGGGATAATAAAAATTTGAAAAAGAAAATTGCTTGCATGCATATAGAACAAGATTCTTTTAAATCTAACATTGCATGTTTAGAAAAGGACAACAACAATTTGAAAAAGAATTTGATGCCATGATTAATGAAAAAGATTCATTAGAAAATAAAATGGCATGCTTAGAAAAGGAAAACAAAGTTTTAAAAAATGAGAATGTTTCCTTGCTTACAAAATTGAATGATTTATGTGAAGGGAACACTATTTTGAAAAATAAGATTGATTTGGTAGAAAAACAAAGGAAGTTGTTTTTCAAGAAAATAAATATTTAAAAAAAAATTTTGTGAAAATGAAAAGGAAAATGTTTGTAAAAAGAAAAAGAAAATTGTTCATATATCTCATCATGCTTCTCATGCTCACATTGATCAAAATGAGATTAAAAATTTGAAAAATAAAATTGATAATTTGAGCTCTAATTTGAGCTCATGTGCATTCAATCATACTAGATTGGAATCCTTATTTCAAAAGAAACAAGTTCCTCATACTCATGCACATTCACATCATGCATATGCTTATGATGCACATCATGCTCACACTCCCACTCATAAGTATGCTAAGGTGTACACATGTACACATTGTGGCCGCAAAGGCCATTTAGCAAAATTTTGTTATGAAAGGTTAAATGTTCTTATTTTTGATAAAAATAAAAATGCTTGGGTTCCTTACAAGACTAACCCCATAGGACCCAAGAAAATATGGGTACCAAAATCCCCACCTTGTGTATTTGATGTAGGTGAGGAATCTCTCAAAACGTGAGAGATTTGGTGCCTTGATGGTGGGTGCATTTGAACTAAAATGACACATACTTGGAGCACCGCTATCAAGGAATTTTGGTGGGTCAACCACCATGCTAGGAGCTTTGGAGTTGGTAACGATTTCTAAACTCCTATTTCATTTATGCACATGCTTTTAATTTCATGTAGCATGTTCATATTTTTTTGGTGCTTCATGTGGCATTTACATGCTTAAATGTAGAATGCATCAAAACTTGCATTTATACATATATGAATAGTGAACTACAATTGACTCATACATATTTGAACTTCATGCTCATTTGTATCCATATATGCATGTGTATAGGCTAGTTTTGATGATTCGGTCATTTATACTTGTTATGCCTATCTTTGATCTTACTTCATGTATATGTGTGTTTAATTCAAATCTAATAAATATACATGTATACCCTTGAGTCATTGCCTTTATGCAATATATATTGGACTCTTTTCATATTTGGGATATGTATGCATATTGTTAGAATTGGATAAATCATACATATACCATGAAGATTAGTATTTTAAATAAATAATTAAAAAAATGATTTTTCATGTTTTTGATTTGTACAACAAAATGTGATTTATGATCTTTTTGAGCTTGAATGACTATTTTCATAAAAATGCTATTTACATGATCTTTTAAATACTCATCTTTATGATACAAAATATTTTGAGCTTTATAGACCATGAGTGATTAAATCTTTATGTATTTAGCAATGCTTTATGAAAAATATATGATTTGTTTTAAGATAAAAAATAAGATTTTCATGAGATTCATGCTTCACTTTCTATTTCATGAAAATACCATTTACATAACCTTTGAACACTCATCTTTTATGATAAAAGATAATTTTTTGAGCTTTATGGACTATGAGTGCTTAAACTTGTGTGTATTTAGTATAATTCATGAATAACATATGATTTCATGTTTTTTTTGAAGGATCTTTAACTAGTTTTTTCAAAAATTATTTATAACTAGTTATTTATTCTTCAAATTTGGTAGTGCTTAGACATAACTATCTTTTAAACCTACCAATTTTTGGGTTATGAGTATATACATGATTTACAGTGTTAATTTTACAATTGGTATATTACTCACATTTTGGTTCCTATATATGTATGCCCTAATTTTCAAATTGGTCTTATCTATTCACATACATATATATGATTTCCATGTGCTTGCTTTACAATTGATTTACATTCTTAAAGCACAAAAGTTTATGCGAAGTTAAGTTAACACCTTATATTAACTATGCATAAGCTTATGGAAAATAAAAAGATTTTATTTTAGATTTTTCATTTGGTATCTATATGCTTCAACTTCAAATTTGCTATATAATTACAATTGATATCAATATGTTTGAAACAATAAAAGATTTTGCAATGATAACTTGATATCACACATCTTCAAGTGCTATTTTCTATTGGTATCAAAATTACAAATTATGATTGGTTCAAAATTTGTTTTATTGAGAAAAGTTCAAAATTTAGTTTTGATAAAAGAATAATAATAATAATCAAAATTTTTGATTTGTATTTCCTATATGCAGTGTTTTAAATGTCGGCCGACATTTCCGAAATGTCGGCCGACATTTCGTTTTCAAGCCTTCACCGCCACGACATCCCCACCCGCATTTGAAATGGCGTTTTAGAAAATGTCGGCCGACATTTCGGGAAAAATCCGATATGTCGGCCGACATTTTTCCGAAATGTCGGCCGACATTTTAGGAAAAACCCAATTTGTTGATTGGTCTTGAAAGTTAGAGCAATTTAGAAATTTTAACAATGGATTAGTGAACAAATGTAAAATGTTTAAATTAATTATACATATCCTAAACATATTTATGTAGTTTTGCACAAGTTGTGTATGTATTATCTTAATAAGAATTTTTAATTGCATAAGTTGTGTATGTATTACCTTGATAAGAATTTTTAAATTACATTATTTAAGACGTCTAGGATATATATTTGTTATCCGTCATGACGTCCGAAATTTACTAAATGGCCCCGAAATATCTCCGAAATCCGAAATCCGACATCCGATTACGACATCCGACATTTCCCTGATATCCGACATTTAAAACACTGCCTATATGCAAGGAGAGCTTAACATCTCTCTTACATATGGATTCATGTTGAGTATATTATAAATTGAGGAGCTTGACAACTCTTCTTTATATGATATACGTGTGTAGGGGGAGCTTCACATCTCCTCTTATGCATTACATAATATGTGTTATGTGAATTAGGGCTTGTCATCCCTTCTTCATGTAATGCATATGTGTAGGGAAGTTAACTTAGCGTCTTCCTCTTCATGAATGTATATCGCATATAAATCTTATTGATTGATTTGATTTTACCCTCCTTGATTTCCTTATTTTTGACAAAAAGGGGGAGAAAATTTGTTTGATGATTTGAACTTTGAACCCTTTGTTGATGATTGACAAAAAGGGGGAGAAGTATTTGAGTTATATGCATGATTTCCTTAAGGGGGAGAAGTATTTGTTCCTTACTTAAGGGAGAGAAAGATTTTGAGATGATTTTGAGTTTTTATACTTGTGCTTTAACTCATGCATAGCAATAATATAATAAGATAAAAGTTTGAGAAAAAGATTTGATTTATGATTTGATTTAAGATTTGATTTATGCTATGATTACATGTTCTATCTCCTACATTTGCATACATGTCATATGCTTCATTGCCATATCTTATTACTTTTGTCTATGCATGGTTAAGGGGGAGCTTCTTTGAAGCTTTACTTTAATCCATGCATATATAACTTCATGAGTTTTGTCATCATCAAAAAGGGGGAGATTGTTGGCCCAAAGGCCTATCACCCTAGTTTTGATGATGATCAACTCATGAAGTTATGTTTACTAATGATCTTGTGTTTAATTAGTGACAGATTCTTTATCAAGATCTTAGTAGGTGTGGAGCTTCAACAAAGGATAAAATGTCAAGTTGGAAGCTAGCACCGGTCGATTCACGAGCCTATGCATCAAGAACACATCTAGAGATGAGCTCGGTGGATTGCTTTTGGACCAAGTCAAGAAGATGAGAAGCCTTCAAGTGAAGACTTCAAGAAGATGAAGACTTGTGTCTAGGTATAAGATTTTGTTTTTGTTTAGAAAAAATGTAAAGGATAGATAGTTGGTGGATTGCTCAAGTCATATCACACACACACTCTTGATAGAATTGTTTTCATGATAAAAAATTTCATTTTATAAAAGATTTTCTAGTTAAGAAAAGATTTTCATTGTGACAAAATTCTATTTGGTTCTTGGTATTTCAAGTTTACATATCTTATATCCAAAACCATGCTTAGAGCCTAGTGTCAAAAAAAACTAGATATTTCATCTTGATTGTGTAGTGGATCATATCCATACACACTATGCTTTAAAGTATATCTTGTTTTTGTATTTGATGAAAATTTAGAAAAACATGTTGTTTAAGAAAAACAGTTTTTATTATGAGCCAATATTTCCAAGTTACAAAAATAGTCAAATCTTTAATAACATGCCTTGATTTTGGCAAGCATGTTTCTATATTATAAAACTATTTTTTGTAGAATTTCTAAGTATTTATGGGATTTTTATTAAGCCAAAAAGACCAATCTTTAAATCCATATTTTCTGGTTCTGGCAGTTCTGATTTTTCAGAACTGACAGTGGCCGGTCGACCGGACGTGCACAGACGTGCACGCCTGTGAGCACTGGATAACGGTCGACCGTGCCGGTCGACCGCACCGGTCGACCGACAGAGAAGTAATTCTCTGCTCTAGGTGCGCGGTCGACCGGAGGCTCCAACGGTCGGATTCTTGACCGTTGGCGGTCGACCGGACCGGTCGACCGGCAGCTCTGACAGAGCCCAACGGTCAGATTTTTCTGACCTCTATAAAAAGGGGTTTTGTCATTGTTTGAAGCCAAGATTTTAGGAGAGCTTTTGTCCAGTTATTTTCATTCTTTTAGCAGAGTTTTCTCCACAAAATAGAGTGCCAATATTTCCTATCAAAAGGGATTTTATCAAGAGAGTGTTTATTGTGATTTCTTGAGTTTTCCATCAAAGTTCTTTCTTGATTTCTCACACTACACTTGAGCATTCATAGTTATATCTATCCTATAGGAGTGTTGTAGTGAGAGTTTTGTTAGGTGATCAAGTGTTTAAATCACCTAGATCTTTCTTTGTATTTGAGGAAGCGGGCAAGTGTGCTCGCGGTGTTTTGAGTTCGGGTGCGGACTTGTTGTACGAGGTGCGGCCTCGACGAGCCGGTGGGCTTGTGGTGTGTAAGGGACTTTGGGAGTCCGAGGGCTTGTAGGTGTTGCGGCACCAAGGAGAGATCCGGTTGGATCGTGCATAGTGGAAATCCTTCGTGTGTCGAAGGCGGGGATGTAGAGCAAGTGTGCTCGAACCTCGAAACAAACCCTTTGTGTTTGCGATTGCTCACTCTTACTCTCTTACTCTTTTTGTCTCACTTATATCTTGCATTACTTTATAGTCTTTTATATGCATGATATACCGTTGTGCTCATTATTGCTATACTTGCTTGGGATTGTTATTAACACTAGTATTCAACCAAGAGAGCCAACGCGGCACCTCAACCCATTCAAGGGGAATCTAGAGGAGTTTGTCCAGAGCCTCGCAAGGGGAATTCGGCAACACTCTTGTGTTATACATAAGTGTTCAATTAAAAGAAGTTTAATTTGGTCAACTTAGTTTTAATTCCGCATTATTTGTTCATAAGTGACCATTAGATTAGCCATCACCTATTCACCCCCCCTCTAGGTGATCTTACAGAACGATAGTTGGTAGGAAAACTTAAAACAGTTAATATTAGCTATGTTTCTTGAACATGAATTTATTTGATCTATTTCAAATATTAACGTACTAATTCAATGTTAATGTTATACAAGGACAGTTCAATGATCAATAAAGAAGCTAAAAATTATCGGATAAGTAAAAGCACTCAACTCATAATTTGATGTGGACAATAATCAAGGTTGATAAGAAATTAGAGATGTAATATCAAACCTGTAAATAAATATTCGTGAATTGAAATTGTACATCTTGATTACCTGTGAATAAAACCTGATTTTCCTCTGTTTTCTTACTCTAAAAATTATAGTAATGTAGATCTTCTGTCACGATTCCAACGCTTCGAACGGTGTGTGATTTGAACTTCAGATGAGTAAGATATAGTCTGAACAAAGTAGCTTGCTGGTGGCTAAATTTTCCTCGCGCGAATTTTTTGAGTGAAAAAATTTGTTTGTGAGAGATTGTAAGAGAAAAAAATATATATTTATAATAAACCAATTAGGGCATTCTACTACTAATCGGGGTTTAATAGGGCATCCCACCACTATTAGAAAGAGAATTTAAGATCCATAACCAACTCACAAAGAGATTAGCAAATTTTCATTATTCATCTTCATTGGAAAAAAGTGAATACATGGGGCCTTTATATAGGCTACAAAATTGCATCTCTTACTTGTATTGGGATTACATAATCCTAATCCTAAAAAAAATCAAAAGTCTAAAAGAATAAAAATACATAAAAAAGAAACTAGAGTCTTATTACAACTTCAGTTACTAAAAATTAAAAATACAAGAAATATAAATTAGAAATCCTAATGTTAGTAGAACTATTGGATGTATGTTGAGTTAACGTGTCTTCTCCAACAATGAAAGATTTGCCATATATTCATTCCATTATCCGCATCACTTTATCTGCTCTTCAGATCATCTTGTTGATATTTTCACCAAGCCTCTCTCAAAGAAAGTTTTTCGTTGACTACGTAGCAAGTTGGATGTTTATCTTCACCCACAGCTTGAGGGGGGAGCAATAAGGAAGTTGCCAATACATTTCACCACACATTTCAACACGATTTATTTGCTAAGAAAGATAATGTTGATTTGCCTAAATATGCTTTGCCCAATAAGAAAGTTAATTTCAATTTGTCAAAGCATGTCTCTCCTAATAAGGAGGTTTTTAATAATTTGTCTAGAGATGCCTTTGAATCATTCGGGGTATATTTAGCAGATGATAGAAATTGATCTTAATTATAAGAGAATGATTTTTTTTTTTTACTAAAGGAAGTTTTGTTATCAATGACAAACATTCCTTCATTGACCTGTGTAATTATTTATAAATAGTGGAAATATTCATCCTCTTCTCACAGTTGAGAGAAAACCAAAATCCATTCTCTGATAATTCTTTATCTCAATCATCCTTTAGTCACATCAATTATTTGTTACTAAGAAACAAAAATAATCACATTTATGAAAAACTGTGATATGAAACTTATATAATGCCCACCTTTAGCATAAATGCACATATGGATCATACTAACGTAAGCAAAGACAATCGAAGCTGAAATTCATGAAAGGAAGCAAACCATACCTATCTCATGTATTAAATTGTCATCTATGAAGCACGTTCACCTCTACTGTAAACCTATGTCATGTCAAGCACCGCATCAAACATACACTTCTTGCCAAGTCATTGTTGTTTCATGTGTATCTTATTTTAGAATTTGTTGTGGGTTATGCATTTGTAGTTACTACCTTGGCATGGCTACGTCCATGCTTCTTCAGTTGTCATTCTTGCAAATAATATACCCCCGAACCTTGCAAGGAATCTCCTTCTCTTACCTAATTTATTATTTCTCTCCAAGTAGATGGCATACTCTACACATAGCCATTTGCTCTCTCTCTCTCTCTCTCTCTCTCTCTCTCTCTCTCTCTCTCTCTCTCTCTCTCTCTCTCTCTCTCTGTGTGTGTGTGTGTGTGTGTGTGTGTGTGTGTGTTCTGGACCTTCGTTCAATAAGATAGGAAATTTTAAAGAAAGGTTGGGAGGGAGTCATTACATAATCCCATATATAATTATTTATATATTACTATTGAAAAATCAGTTGCAATTCGTTCTATTATTGGCACCAAGCAGTGATGTAAAATGAAGATCAATATAAGTTATTCTCTTACCCAAACTGTGAACATAACCAAATTTCGTCTTGGATTTCGCATGAAGGTATCACATCATCTCTTGCCCTTGAGCAGGAACCTTCTAATACATATTTCCTTTCTGAAGCCTCGGAAGACTTGCAACTCCTATTTCCAATTGAAGAGATCTGTGATATCCCACAGCTTGACACTAGGCTATGGTGCCTTTGGAGAAGTTGACATCAGAAAGATCGGTACTTTTGGTGACCAACTAGGGAATGTCTTTGTGGGATTGAAGAACAATGATGAATTTGAGCCAAATGATGACAAGTAATTGGACAGGAATTCAAATAAGATAACAAGAATTGAAAACCTATTCTGCAATACTAAACCAAAGGATCAGGCTTGCGAGCAAGATAGAGTCATAAGTGGGGAATCGCTCAGCGGAACATCAAGGTCAATTAAGATGTGCATCTTGACCTTACAACAAGAAAACAAGCTACAGTAGAATCCAGACCAATATCAGTTGCTTTGGGGCTACATAGATTGCAGTTCCTAAAGATGTAAATGAAAGCAAAAGGTATTTAGGTCTGGCTCGAATAACCTTGAAATTTACATAGAAAAACATGCACAAAAATGCAATAATAACACAAAGGTAGCAGTGTCACTAGCATCATAACCAATATCCTTGAGATTTTACAGAACAAAGTGTGAAATTCCCTGAAAATAATAAGCATACACATATATAAGTAGTAAAAAAAAGTTGTGAGCTCTCAATAGTTCCTGCAAAAATTATATTGAATAACAATGCCAGCAATAATCTGAAAAAAAAAAGACTAATCTGATGAAATGGAAATCAATAATTAAAAGATTGAACCAAGTTAGTACCTATGAGCACCCTCTGCACAATACCCCAGTAATCTCACCAAGTTCTTGTGCCGAACTCGCCCAATTGCTTCCACTTCAACTTTAAATTCCCTCTCTGCTTGGCCTCTAAAACAAACAAAGCAATGCACATAACTAGCATGCACCAGACTCACAATCAACAACATAAGCAAGATGAGATTTTGACATCAAAACTAGAAAGAACAACCAAAT
This sequence comes from Agave tequilana, assembly GCA_038442645.1. Taxonomy (NCBI): domain Eukaryota; kingdom Viridiplantae; phylum Streptophyta; class Magnoliopsida; order Asparagales; family Asparagaceae; genus Agave; species Agave tequilana. The sequence goes on along the minus strand of JAVJIF010003437.1, from coordinate 190,350 downwards.
TGAGCAAATGGGTACCTATTGTTGAGCAAATTCTTGACAGCAATCTGAGTATTGTCTCCCAAAACTCCATGGTACACAATCCCATAGCCACCTTCACCAATCACATTTTCATCAGCAAACATGTTGGACGCGGCCTCGAGCTCTCTCAGGGTGTACCAATGGCCCCAGCCCAAATGAGACACTTCAGGCACATTGACCGCCCCCTGCTCCACTGACCTGCTCTCTCCGCTGGACCCGCCGCCGCCGCCGCCGCCGCGCTCGGGGTAAGTAATCCGGTGGTCTTTTCCGATGTTGATGTGAATTCGGTTGAGCCCAATTGGGCTCTCCTCCCCTTGAGGGACCAAAATAGACAGCCTCTCAATGGACAGAGCCGGGTGATTGGACTCAGGAATCGTTTTTGGGTCCACTGGGATTTCTTGGATTTCTTTCGAGAAGCTGGGGATGATGGGGTTGTGGCTGCTGCCGCCATGATTCCTCGTGTTGGGTCGCTTGGATGCAATCCAGAGAGAGATGAGGAAGAGGAGGAGGACGAAGGCAGCACCGACGCAGATTCCAACCACGACCCACATGTGGAGGCCAAAGATCACAGTGCGCTTCGAGAGCTCATCGTTGAGGATGGGGGAGCTGTAGCCAGACATTGGGCTAAAAAAACTGGATTCTTGGGGGAGAACTGAGATGACAATGAGAGTTGAATGCAAATGAGTTTCTTTTGAAAAGATGAGATTTTTATGGAAAAGGAGCTAAATTTGGGAGATGGGCGTGTTAAAAATTGAATTTTGAGAAGGAAGGGTGGCGAGATTCCCACAGTGAGACGATGGAGCAGGGAGAGGAGAAAAGGAGGTGGCTTTATTAATAATTTGAAAGTGTCAAGAGACAACGTGGCGGAGAGCTCAGAGGGGAGCATTAAAGAGAGAGAGAGAGATGAAGAAAGGGGAGATGTAAGAGAGGAAGCAATAGAAGATGAGAGTAAAGCTTTGAAACAGAGTGGAGAGGGGGAAGAGAGAGAGAGAGGGGGGGGAGAGAGAGCCCAGCTGTCATGACATGGACTTTGTGGGGACTGGGGAATATGGTAACAAGAATCACACACTTTTCTTCATTTTTTTTCTATTTATAACCTTTCATAATGTTGCTTTTTAGACATTTTGTTTGGAGGAATTGCACAAAAATGTATGTATAGTTTCATGCCATTTTGATGTAAATACTCTTCTCAACTTTTTTTTTTTCTGTTTTTGTTTAATTTAATTGTCTTTCCATCTCATTAGTAAATTGAGAGATTGAATTGCGAGAATGCTGAGAAGTCACGAATTCAAGAACAGTTCACGACTCCACGGTCTTTGTTAAACAAAAAAAAATATCTTGAATCTTTATAGTAATTTCAAACTGATGTGATGTGGTCAGTTAGGGGTAGTTTGGGTGCCCAGAAGTGGGTGGAAGCGAGAAAGTGACAGGTACGATTTTTTCTTTTTAAAAATGAGAATTTGTATTTCTTTTTTGATGTTTGGATGATAATTGGGAAGTGTAATTGAAAAAATGTAATGTCTTTTTCGGTGTTTGGTTGTAAAAGTGAAAGTGAAAGTGAAAATGTTAACTGATTGGTAGTCAAAAGTGCATTTTTATCATAACATTTACCATCACATTTTCATATTTATTCATTTAATTCTGCACAATTATTAATATTTTATTATTTATTGTGTGCAGGCCTCGAATTATTATTTTAATAATAAATAAAGCTTAATGAAGCCCAAAAAGCCCACATTTGAAGCCCAAGTGCAAAAGTGCAAATATCAATTGTCAAAGTGCAAATATACAAGGGCTAAAGTTGCAAATATCAAAGATGAGAGAAGGATAGACTTCTACCCAACCCTAAACTCTTGCAGATGAGGATAAAAGCCAAAGATAAGATGCAGAGATAAGAAAATTCGTTCAAAAGAGATTGGGAGAATTCTAAATCTAGATAACTTGATTCCAAGTTATATCCATATCCCACGATAAAGAGCCAGGATGCAGCTTCTAGAAGCAGGCGCCCAGATGGATGGACCAGGAGAAGCCACGCGCCAAAGCGCGTGGCTAGATGCCACTGTATTGCCGCAGAATCGCGGCAAAAGCCGCAATTCCGCGGCAATCTGGGCTTATCCCTGGACGAGTTTTCGTGGAGGAGTTCTACTGGGACTCTGATTCCTTCTGCACCTATAAATACCCCCTGCAGTGCAACGTACAGAGCGTCCAGCGTCCAGCAAAGGGCCAAAAGCTGGGGTTTAGGTTTTTCTTCTTCTAGGTTAGATTTTCTTTCCTCCTTTGTAATTTTTTATTTTCTTTTTGTAAAAGCTGAGAGGAGATGATGTATTAATGGAGGAAGGAATCCACTTGTACTGATGGTGACAGTCGGTGTAAGTTGTATTTTTCCACCATTGTTTAATAATCAAATCAAGGTTTGTCTTTATTCTTTTATTATTTTATGTTCTTCAATTCTTGTTTTTATTTTTGTTTTATTTTATTTTATTTTATTCTTGTTCAATCTTGTGTATCTCAGTATTCACTCCCTTCTATTTTTCTCTAATGCCTTGCGAACAATGAGACCCAATTGCATTGAACACCTAGCCCAAGAAGAATCCTTGATGGCTTATGGCGATGAACATCCTATACGCCATACTTGCAAGTCTTCCGAGAAAAGGTAAATCATCGCACGGATTGAAGGTAAGCAGGCTGAAGAGGTTTGTACGTTATAGTTTTCTTTTCTTTCTTTAGATTAGATCCACAACTTCACATCTCTCTCTAATTCTTTTCACCATACTTCCTTGTAAAAACCACTGCTAATAATAAAAAGATAAATTTTAAGAGTAAAACTTACAAACGCTTCCATCGCTAGTCCTTCCCTGAGGATCACGACCCGCATAGCCTTGCTACCGCGGATTAGTATTGAGCACCTCACACACCTTTAATTCTCAGATCTAATATTCATATTTTGTGTGCAGGTGAAACTCGATCAACAAATTGGCGCCGTTGCCGGGGAGGGACGGTAAGTTTCTCTTTAAAAAAAAAATTTTTTATTAACTAATTCTTTTATTCTTTTCTGTTTGCAGGTTTGGAGAACAGGAAACAGCAGCAGAAGTGGACATATAGCAACTCTGTGCCTCTGCCCTCGAAGGCAGAGCAGCAGAGCCTGCTACTTTGCCGCAGAAACGCGGCAATAGCCGCGGATCCGCGGCAATAGCAGTGAATTACTGACTCAGTTTTCTGCAGGTTGCCACAAATTATCATATCTGTTTTCTGGTCTGTTAACTTTGTTCTGTGATAACCCTGCTTACTGCTAATTAATTCAACAGTAAACTATTTGTTGTTTAATAAAAATTGATTAGACGTTTGCATATTAGGCACGTGTCTTTTCAATTCCTTTATTTTTAATGTTGAAGAGTGCTGGAGTAAGGTACGTACGCATTGCATGTAGAATAGGACTCATCTCTTGGTTGATTTTCTGCTTTGAGTGAATCTTATCTACTCATCTTGTACACTTGCACTAATTCATCTTAAGGGCATAACACATTAACAAGATAAGGTGGGGATTTCATCACCTTCCTTAGCCCAAAAATCATATCCCAAGCACTAACTAACCCAAGCCTAACTTAAAAATTAGTAGACGTTGGCCCTAGGGACATCTCGGACTCAATAGGAGATTATCCTAAGGGGGAACAGTGTTGGAAGTTGACTCTTGCCAAATCAGTGTCTAGGAAGGGGATTGAGGGCCGAAAGCCCGAAAATTGGTGGTTATTTAATTAAGAAACGTCTTTGACGGAAAACCTCCCACCACTCTTGCCCTGACCTGGCTGATTAACTTGTGGTCAAAGTCTGCACCCTACCTCCTATGGATAGTCTAACCAGTTAGGAGTCGTCTAGGTCATAGGTCTACCCTAACTTAGGTTAGAATTTTTCTTTTTTGTTTGTTTATTTATTTGTTTTCTTGTTTGTGTTTGTGTGATATGGCATATAATAATTTTTCCAATTTTAATCCATATTACACACCTAATTCTTTTCGGATATTACCAACCCGGCATATCATAATTTTGATCAACCTAATGTGCCGGAATGGTCTTATCCGAATGACTATAACCCACACCCCCCATCTTATAACTATAATTTGCATAATAATTTCAACTCTTCACAGAGTTCATGGGGTTTCGATTCCCCCGAGTTTAATTCTCAACCAAATTGTCCTTCATATCCATCCAGTCCACATTCTTTCAATGATTCATACTCAGATCCCCCCATTCAGAATAGATTACCATCTATCAGGGAAATGATAAGTATGCACGAGTCCAAGCAACAACCACCATCAATCTTAGACATGATGATGCGTGAGTCCACCGACTCACAACTTCATCACGATTACACTTCCTTTTTCCAAGCCCAATCACAAAAGAGGCTTGAAGCCATGACTCAGGCTAGATTAGCTCGTGAGCATGACATAGATTTGATGGTTCAATCCTTATGTAACGCCCCGATCCCGGCGATACGGGGACGTCACTGCAACGTATATACGTAGGTCAGAACTACCCTCCCGTATATACGCTAAGCATCAGTACAGACAAGAATCAGAGTACGGAAGCAAATGGTGCATTATACATTCCAACACATATATATACACAATCACAGAGTTATCACCAGAGGTGATGAATATTACAATAATAATACATCACAGATATGCGCAAATGCGAGAGTACAAGAGATATACATATATGAACAGCATAAAAGGGCGCTCACATACAAGTATACAAGGAAATGCACAAGTATGAATAGAAAAAGGGCACTCACGAGTTTGCTACGAGGAAACTCGAGAGGCATACAGGGGGCCTGGAAGGATGTGGCCCTGGACGGTCGGCTGGAGATCCACGCTACCGCTGCGCCACTCTGAGCAGTAACGGGGAGAATCCACACGCTCCGGGCTCCATAACCTGGACATGAGAATCCAGGGGAGTCAGTGAAACTCCCCAGGCGAGTATGATATAATGCCAGGTGGCGAGTCAGGAGGAGCACAGGTGTCAAGTACAGGAGACAGGAGGGTTAGAACACAAATGAAGTATATAAGAAATGATATCAAGTAGGAAATACTCAGGAGGCAGATAGGTTAGGGCAGGCATGAACAGGTATGGCATAATAATCATAAAACAGGAAATCCGAATAAAACCAATACAACAAATATGGTAAGGCACATCACAGATTCATAGCCGTTTAAGTTGCAGGCTTTAGTATGCGTCCCATTCCACATACCTCTACTTACAACTTAAAGAGCCGATTATTATAACACTTTATTATTACTCGTCTTACCCTGATATCTAGCTATGTGAACTAGCGTCCCAACGCACATAGATCCATATCCGAGTAAAACAAGGTTGTTATTGGAAACTAGCGGGGGTATCAACGAACTATGTTTACAGTGGGTCCCGTGCATGCCCGGGACCACGGTCCAGGATTGTTCCGTTGCATGGAAACGGAAGCCAGCCGCAAGGCTAAACAGGAGGGACTTATGTATGCCCTTATCATGATGGTACCAGTAATGAGGGAGCCAGCTCTCCCCTCGGTCCCCTGGAGGCCCACAGGTCAGACCGGAACATGTAGTTGCACAACATTCCTAAAAGCCACTGTAAACACGAACACATATTGATATCCGCATGTTTCCCCCGACCCAATACAAGTTGGTACTTTTTAAGGTTCAATAGTTTAATTATCACTTTACGGGAAAAACAGGAGATGGACATGATCAGGAATCAGGAGCACATAAGTACTATATAGTCAGGTCACTGCATATAAAGCAGGAATACAAGTCACTGATCATGATACAGGATAATAAAGTAAGGTTCCCGTAAAGGTGTTAATCACAAGTCAAGTATATCATGCTGGGTGTCAAGTGATAGCATGACAGGGTGGTGATAATTAGTAAACAACCAAGCATATCAAAGGATTGATAATAGTCGGGTAAAGTCATGGCAAGAGATTGATAATAGTCGGGGCAAGTCATAGCATAACTAAAGGGTCTTGCCAAATAGTAGCATGGCAGGTGGTCAGGTGATAACACACTAGATGGTCAGGTGATATACATGTGTTAAATAAAAGCATGCAACTGACTAGTCTGAGGTAATGGTATGGCAAGGTAACATAAAGTAACTCAAAGTCCAACGACCACGAAGGGTCGGCCACGCATGGTATATGATGAAGAAACAAGCATATCATAAGCATGGCACAAGTACCAGATGAAACTACCATAATACAAGCAATTGTAGTGCAAGACATGAATAGGGAAATAAGAAGCGAAATACTTATCGACCGATGAAACGGGAAACTCAAATAGAGGCGAGACTACTCGCCTAAATCACCAATATGCCGAAAGATCCAACATCCACGGAAGCTCGGGATGCGCCACAAACCTGATATAAACATGTAGAGAGAAGGGGAGAGAGAAAGAGAGAAGGGAAGATGATGTTTGTCAAGTGACAAGTCAAGTGACAAGTCAAGTGATACATATCAAGTAACGAGTCATGAAGTACAAGATACAAATACATGAACCAAGTATAAGATCTAATGTTAAGAAGATAAGCAACTATAACAGACAGCCAATAATTAGTCGACTGGGTGGACAGGGTAGTCGACTAATAGAGGGTTAGTCGACTAGGAAGATGGGGTAGTCGACTAATACTGTGTTCCAGAGAGTTGGATTTCTGTTTCAGGAAAAGGTTAGTCGACTAGGGTCATATGGGTAGTCGACTAACAGACATGACAAGTCGACTAACAGTTATGTTAAGTCGACTAAATCTGAGATACAGAGAGTTAAGGTTTCTGGTTCAGGAAAGGTTAGTCGACTAGGGTCAAGGGAGTAGTCGACTAATCAAGTTTCTAGTCGACCAATAAATAACCTAAGTCGACTAAAACTGTGTTTCCAGAAAGGCTACGTTTCAACTAGGGTTTTCTAGTCGACTAATCTATAGGTCTAGTCGACTAATCGACTGGAAACAGCATACAGAACAGATTTTCTAGGGTTTTGTTTGATGGCTAAATAATCATGGATTTGAAGACACAATTGAACATGATAGATAAACATAAGTATACTAAGAATTAATCAAGCCTTGGTGATGAAAATTACTCACCAAAAAGAGTGGTAGTGATGGAAGTTGTTGATGAAGAAGAAGATGGGGCTTTGGAGTTGTAGATGACCTTGTGGTGGTGGTTCCTATGGTGATGAAGGAGGAGGAAGATGACCTTGGTGATCTCTTGGGAGTTGGTGGTTGTTGTTGTGGTGATGGAGATGAAGAGGAGTTTGAAGGAGGTTAGGGTTTTGGTGGAGAAGAGATGGTGGAGAGAAGAAAGGAAAAATGAAATAGAAATGTAAAGGAAAAGCATTTATATGTTTTGGATTTTGTGAAGGAGATGCAAATCAAATGGAAGTGAGGGGGTTTTGTGTAAAAAGAAGGGGAGGTGAGGTGTCTCTCAAGTGGACACTTGGCCGGCCATGAGAGAGGGTGAGGTGGAGTGATAATAATGAGGAAGTAGGTGGGAGTTTATGGAATTTGGAAAATTGGGGAAATTGGAAAAGCTTTAGCTTGTGGAGGAAGGAAGAGAATTAAAGGAAAAGGAAAAATGGAAAAGAAATTATAATGAGAAGATATTTTCTTGGGAAAGAAGATGAAAATAATGGAAGTGGCGGATTCCCGGGATTCAGTTGCAGATGCGGAAACCTTTCGGGAAAAATACCGGAATCGTCCGAAATTCAAATATCTCAGAACGACCCGAAATAATTACCAAAAATCAATAATAATATATAAAGACCAATAGTGAAATCCGTTTGAAGAAATACTTTATAGTTTTAAAACTAAAAATCCCGGAATCAGTTACCTACCGACTCCGTTGGAATTTTCATAAAATCATAAAATTCTCAGAAAAAGTATTTAAGTAGGAAATGTAATTCTAAAAGATAAAGTCTAAAGGACCATCATGAAATTCCAAACAGTTTGAGAATTAAAAATCCGGGAATCGGTCAGCGGCACTGGCCGACACCGGTTTTGAAGAAATTCAATTTAATCCAAGAAAAATCCAGAAAATCACAGAAAATCTAATATATTGGAAAATAATATTTGAAACTGAAATCGGTCAAATCTAATCACCGAAAAGGCCAAATCGAATAATATACTATAATCGGGTCTTCGGTTCAGACTAGGGCTGACTCCGAATCCACGAATCCAATTCCAAGACAAAACAATCATACAAGGAATTCATAATACAGATTAAATACAGGAAACAAATCGAAAAAAATACGACCGAAAATCTGAATACGCAACTAAGTACGTATTCCGGGAACGGGGTATTACACCTTACGTTCTCACCGTCCGGCTAATTCTGATATCGCTGACCACTCTTTTAGAGCCGACGAACCAAATTGCTTTGGACAACAAGATTCTAATTCAGTATCATCATGTGAACTTGCCGAAACTTCAAAATCTGATAACTTGGCAAGTTTTTCCTTTCATGAATTAGAACTTGAACATGAATATGATCATGATCTTCAACTTGATGATTCAATTTTATTTCCTGATCCAATAATGACTCCAGTGTCTCCACCTGATTTCACTTTTCCCGAGTCAACATTGGATCCTATTCTAATTCATAATGAAATTGAATCACCCATTTTAGATGATCATATTGAACTTGACCAATTGTGCAATTTTGAAAATCCTATGGATAAACTGGCAAGTTCTTTTTATTACATTGAACCCAGTGAGATATGCGACCTAGATTCTCACAATCTCTTTACTTCTGAAACTGATTGTACAATTCTGACGGAAGATGTTGACCTTAGTTTTGAAGAATTGTATGGCGATGAGCTAGAATTCCTTAATATTGGAAGTAAAGAGATATCACCCATATTAGGTCACATTCCATTGTGGGAAGAATATTGTGGACTTGAGTTTCAATTTCTTGACTTGGACTCAATTCTTGAACCTAGCCCGACTCCTGAGCCCTTACTTGTACTTGATTTGAGCATCTTCCTTGAGTCGGTATTCGTTCCCGTACCTATAATGTCCAAGTCAATAATTCCATCTTTTCATACTCCATTTTGGGACAAGGTGGTTGAGACAATTAACTCTAAAATTTATTATAAAATTTGGAAATTTGATGGGGTGAAAATACTAAAAATTGATTATACATATATTTTAGTGGGTTATGTAAGGAAAGTTTCTGGTGGGTTCCACCAAATTATCTGTTATCTTGATTGGGCCGCATTTCGTGGACCAATTAGACCACCTCCGGAACCACCACCCTAAGGTAACTTCCGCCTTCCCTTGTTCTGTTTCATGCATATATGCATTCATTCATACATTGAGGACAATGCATGAGATAAGTGTGGGGGTGGGCTTTACTAACATACTAACATAAGTAGACACTAACAAAATTTGCTAATAAAAAAAAATTTAAAAAAAAATGTTATAAAAAGGAAATATTTTGACTTATTTTTTTGAAAGAAATCTAAGTAGTTTTAAGGATTAGGAAAATCGTGATTAGGATTTCTAAAAACTTGGTCAAAATAAATAAATTGTTTAAATTTTTAGGTATAGGAGAGAAATTGAATAAGTAATTAGTCTTGATTTTTACTTAATGAAATATGCATACCTAATGCATATCTAGGATTCTAAGACAAAGACCCTTGTGCCTCATAAAAAAAAAAAAAAGAAAGAAAAAAAATCACCAATTAAGCTGATACATGTGCCTCAAGAAGCATAAGTATTCACGCCTAAAGGTGAGTATAAAAAAATAATAATAAAACCTTAGTTTCGTGGCCTGGTTCACTCGAATTTGAGTCCGCGGGGTGTTTTCTCACCTGGTGCCCTAAAGCCGACCGGTTTGGGAGTCATCGACTTTAAGTTCGCTACATGGGTGGATTAGAAAGCCTAAACTAAGAAAAAATTACTTATATATTAACACATCTAATAATCAATTAGTTAGGTATTAGGACCTCAAGAAGCCTTTATACTTACACGAAAGAAAATTAGATGAGTTATACACATCAATATATATATATATATATATATAATTAAATAATAAAGAGGCATGAGAGTCCAAGTTAAGGAATTCCTAGTAAAAACATAAGGATGCATATGAATTTTTGGTAATGAAAAAGACTATATTAGAAATTCAATTTTAATTCTTACCTAAAATGGAAAACAATTAACTTTATTAAGACTAAGTTTAAAGAATGAATAAAAATGAGGATCCTAAAACTTATAGACTACTTAGTCTCTTCAATAATAATTCAAATATTTTCTTTTTATGGATTTTGTGGGTGCAATCCGCTGAAAACCCTCACGAGACAACACTCGTCCTCTAGGGTAACCTAGAGGTTTAACGGCTTGTTGCACGTGCTAAGTGCAATCGTGATTCCTACGAAAGTGAGTTAGGTTAGATTAACTTTTTCTTTTTCTTTGTTTTTACTCGAGGACGAGCAAAAAGATAAGTGTGGGGGTGTGATTGGTAGTCAAAAGTGCATTTTTATCATAACATTTACCATCACATTTTCATATTTATTCATTTAATTCTGCACAATTATTAATATTTTATTATTTATTGTGTGCAGGCCTCGAATTATTATTTTAATAATAAATAAAGCTTAATGAAGCCCAAAAGCCCACATTTGAAGCTCAAGTGCAAAAGTGCAAATATCAATTGTCAAAGTGCAAATATACAAGGGCTAAAGTTGCAAATATCAAAGATGAGAGAAGGATAGACTTCTACCCAACCCTAAACTCTTGCAGATGAGGATAAAAGCCAAAGATAAGATGCAGAGATAAGGAAATTCGTTCAAAAGAGATTGGGAGAATTCTAAATCTAGATAACTTGATTCCCAAGTTATATCCATATCCCACGATAAAGAGCCAGGATGCAGCTTCCAGAAGCAGGCGCCCAGATGGATGGACCAGGAGAAGCCACGCGCCAAAGCGCGTGGCTAGATGCCACTGTATTGCCGCAGAATCGCGGCAAAAGCCGCAATTCCGCGGCAATCTGGGCTTATCCCTGGACGAGTTTTCGTGGAGGAGTTCTACTGGGACTCTGATTCCTTCTGCACCTATAAATACCCCCTGCAGTGCAACGTACAGAGCGTCCAGCGTCCAGCAAAGGGCCAAAAGCTAGGGTTTAGGTTTTTCTTCTTCTAGGTTAGATTTCTTTCCTCCTTTGTAATTTTTTATTTTCTTTTTGTAAAAGCTGAGAGGAGATGATGTATTCATGGAGGAAGGGATCCACTTGTACTGATGGTGACAGTCGGTGTAAGTTGTATTTTTCCACCATTGTTTAATAATCGAATCAAGGTTTGTCTTTATTCTTTTATTATTTTATGTTCTTCAATTCTTGTTTTTATTTTTGTTTTATTTTATTTTATTTTATTCTTGTTCAATCTTGTGTATCTCAGTATTCACTCCCTTTTTTTTTTTTCTCTAATGCCTTGCGAACAATGAGACCCAATTGCATTGAACACCTAGGCCAAGAAGAATCCTTGATGGCTTATGGCGATGAACATCCTATACGCCATACTTGCAAGTCTTCCGAGAAAAGGTAAATCATCGTACGGATTGAAGGTAAGCAGGCTGAAGAGGTTTGTACGTTATAATTTTCTTTTCTTCTTTAGATTAGATCCACATCTTCACATCTCTCTCTAATTCTTTTCACCACACTTCCTTGTAAATACCACTGCTAATAATAAAAAGATAAATTTTTAGAGTAAAACTTACAAACGCTTCCATCGCTAGTCCTTCCCTGAGGATCACGACCCGCATAGCCTTGCTACCGCGGATTAGTATTGAGCACCTCGCACACCTTTAATTCTCAGATCTAATATTCATATTTTGTGTGCAGGTGAAACTCGATCATTAACCACAAAGTTGACCGTAAAATAATATTAAAATAAAAATTAATTATGAAAAAAATGGATTGTAATTAGAATGCAAGTAAGATTTACATGATCACGAAATTAACTGTTTTGAGTTACAACTTGTTATAAATGAGATTTATATGAGCACAAAATTAACCGTAGTATCTTGGAAGTGAGGAAATGGTTGTGTAAAAGAGAAAAGAGAAAAAAAGAAGTTTTTCTATTTCTTTTTCTGATGTTTGGATAGACAGCGGAAGTGGGGAATAACACTTCCCACTTTCTCACTTCCGCCACTTCCTTGAATCCAAACAACCCCTTAGCTTCACCGTTAAGGTGGCACGATCGCATGCTTTGCCCAAGATGTAGATTGAGTAAAATCAATAGTCTTTTAAGGGTCTGTTTTGTTTGATGGAAGTAAGAGAAAAAAGTGTAAGTGAGATAAGAAATGTGAAAGTGTACTGAAAAATTGAAATTTGTGCAACTCTTATTTTCGGTGATTAATTATAATGTGAAAGCGTAAGTGAATTTTTTTTTTAATGTTTTCTAGTGTTTAGTTAGTAATGTAAAAGTGAAGTGGAAAAGTTGATCACAAAGTTAATCATAAAATAATATTAAATTAAAATTAATTCTGAAGTGATGTTTTGAGACTGTAATTGAAGTGCACGTACGATTTACATGACATCAAAATTAATTGTTTTGAGTTACAACTTATTACAAGTGAAATTTACATGACCACAAAATTAATTGTAGCACCTTGAAAGTAGGAAAATGATAGTGTAAAAGAGAGGTGTAAAAGAAAAAGAGTTTTCCCATTTTATATTTTCGATTCAAAATAAATAAGAGAAGTGGGAAATAAATTTTTCATTTTCTCACCTCCCTGTAACCAAACACGACCTAAATGATAAGTTGAAAAATTGGATTGCTAGAGGTCCTAAATTTAAGGCTATGTTATGGGCTTTTATTGTGGAAATTTTTTTTGAAGTTTTTTCATTTCAAATCGCTCCATTCTATTTTCCTATTTATTGTTAAAACAACGCATCACATGTTCGGCATGTTAGAACATGCCAAATTATTTAAATTTGGTAAAATTTCTTGCCACCCTTTAGAAGAATTTTAAACATAAACCATAGTCGGATTTGAACCCGACACTCCTCACAATCCACTCTTACCCTTTTATCGATAAGCCAAATCTTTCTGACCACTTTTTATCATCGTGACTATCATTTCTCCCACCCCCTCTTACACTGTGACTATCACCACTTCACTCTCTCTGAATCGTGGGATTATAATCCTTTCCCTTACATAGGACTAGTTTCATATCTTTTTTGTAGCTATTAGATCTGTTAACTAAAAAGTTGAGGGTGCTTCTATGAGCAAGATAGTATCAAGTAAGCTTAGTGTTAGAGATATCAATGACAACACGTGACTCATGTGAAATATGTGATCCATGTGAAAGACACCCCTCATGAAATCAACCAGATCCTAAAATCTCTTCATGATTATAAGAACACATGAGACTCATTACCAGATCTTAAAATCTCTTCATGATTATAGGAACACATGGGAGTCATATTTCACATGAGTCACGTGTTATCATTGATATCTCTAACACTTAGCTCCTGCAATATAACATTTCTTCCCTTATTAGAGAATTGCAAATTCTTTCTCCTCATGAAGGCAATTTCGTGTTATTTATCCTTTTGTGCACTTTTATACAATGCTCAAAAACTATGAAAAACAAATATGGAGAAAAAGAAAATTAGCCAAACATTCCAAGATCTCCATTTGTGTAAAAGAAACTCAGAAATTTATTTGTTTGTTTGTTTTGATTTGTGAGAGAAAAATCGCCCCCTTAAAATAGAAAAAGAGCATTCAACTTATCAGAGTTTCTTTCTTCTCATTTTTTGCGAGTGGAAAAAGCAGCAAATCTTTGAGGCCAATAAATCTTTTGTTCAAAGAAATGAAGCTCACGTCTTAAATTTTTCTTGTGAGATATATTGATGCTATGATTGATTATAATAATTTATAAGTATCTTAAATTTATTGAGATGTTCCTGGGAGAACAGTTTCATTTATTTTCTCTACAAAATAATCAAATTATTCAATTGAAATGTCAATGCAAACACTCAGATTTTCAAAGTTCTATTTGCCTTCTTTATATTGCTTATGCTAAAACATAAATAATTTTCTGGAAGAGGGCAAAATTTTATTTATTTTGGGAGAAAAGAAATAAATTGCAAGCAAACACACTGACTTAGTATTCTAATAATCAAAGATCCAAGACTTGTCTCTTGGATCAAATTTCTCATAAAAAAAATTAGGCACCAAGAAGAGAAGTGTCTTCACAAAGAATCTCCACCAGCATTAGTTTACCTCTAAATAAAGCAAAAAACAAGGATAATTTATGTTGAGCACTGATTTGGTTGAACCTCTTGGGGCCTTTGAGTCAATTTTGCTAAAGAAATAACCCTTTGGCCTTTGGTGCTTGTGCTTTCTGGTTAGTGCTCAGCCACTTAATCTTAAACTAATCATCAAATTAAGCTTAATACAAACTCCACTCTTTCAAACTCTTCTAATTCTCAAGGGAACAAGGACATTGTGTGCAAGCCCGTCTCCTTACAACACTCATGGGAACCCACACACTAGACATGCCATGTCGTGGGACCCACACAACAAGGGTCCCACAAGAATAAATTGGTTGGGGTGCTAGAAAAAAGAGTGTGTGAGAGCACAAGTGGAGAGGTGCCCTCTCTCTTAATAATTGGTAGGGCTAAAGACTAAAACTTTGGATCAATTACTTAATCATTTCCTACTCCTAAAAGACAAGTCAATAAGAACCCTAAACTTTATTATAGTGCAAGGTGGTCATCCTTAAAGATTTGAGTCTAGGTTAAAAAGTCCCACTGGGTGGCATTTTTAATGCATGTAATGAGTGGAATTTAGTGACACCCACAATCTTATCTTAATGCCTTTTTTATTTTTATTTAAATTTGGACTTCCCCCCAACATTGGTTTTCTTTGAAAACAATATATGATGATAGCTGCTTCTCCTTTGTTGTTGGGTTTTTCTATATTTCCTAGATTTCAGGTTTTTTAGCTAGTTATATTAAACATGAACATAGATCAATTATACTGCAATAAAATTTATATAAATAAATAAGTAAATAGGAGAAAAAGATTATGACCTGTAAGGGAGAAGTCATACAAGCACATTATCCTAGAAGACAAAGACCCGCCCTAATCGCTTGGGCGTTGAAGCGGTCATTGTTGATTAGCGGTAAAGGCCCCCGAAAAGTACCAGCACATGGCTCGAGCGTAAGGCAAAGTCTTTGCTCAGATGAGGATCGGTTACACATGAAAATGAGTATGAAATAAAGTTTAAATTTAAGAATAAGAGAGATTAGTTTTCATTGTGTTTGCTTCTGAACTGGGAGGCTCTACTTATATCCTTTAGAGCACTCCCAGTTGCAACAGTAGAATCTCGAGATTTGTGATACTGAGCGAGTGGTTGCACCCAACACGCAGATCTTGAGATCTGAAAAAGGTCAGATCTGAATTAGTCAAAATAACTTAGTCAAAAAGAAAAATGAAAAATAAATAAAGTAAAATCGGGCTCGGGCTGTTCGCGCACACGGCTCAACACAGCGGGCTTGCGTGGCGCGCGCATTGAACTCATCTCCTAACATATTATTCATAACAAGTAGGATGAAGAAGGATTGGTATATAAACCACTTTCTTTCCCAGATCCTATCTCATATGAGACTAAATATATAGGCTGAAATGAACATTATGGGGAAAACCAAGCTTTCCCTTGAGTTAGTATTCACTCAACCCCAACAGTCTCCTCAAAAACTTGAATTTCAGGAAAGACAGAACAATTAAAATAAAATAAAATATAAACATAAATAAAGGTTCGACAACCTTATAGTGTGAATTCGGGATAAGTAGCTTGCGACTTTGAACCTATCCTTAGTAAGTTCAACACAATCTGAGAGACATAATGAACTACGTTTTGAATTAAGCCTTTGTACCAGATATTGATAAAAGACACACAGTAAGTTCTCATTTATTAACAGAGCAGGTTGAGTGTTAAAGATCATGCTTACAGTAACCGACTCATGAGAGTTTTTGGGGGTCAGCCCTTCCCTCTAACTGCAGCCATTATAATTCTTCTTACGAAGGTAAGTCATTCAAAGGTACTACAACTAGATAGTATACCCTCCTCAAATCGTGTGTTGGACTTATTAAGAGTTTAACTCAACCTAACTAGTTGTATCATAAAAGCATCATCTGTTGGCCCAGAGGCCTTCCACTCTAGTTTTGATGATGATTAACTCATGTAGTTATAGTTTACTAATAATCTTGTGATGTTTAGTTTCAAATACTTAACCAAGATATTAGTAGGTGATTAACTTCAACAAAGGTGTTTTGGAGCTTTCATATGGTGATTTAAGAGCCCGAGCATCAAATTTCATATCCAGCACTCGGTTGGAGTCAAGCTCGGTGGATCACGTTTGGATCGAGTCAACTTGGAGACGACGCTTTACAAGAAGACTTCGGTACAGTGTTTAGTTTATTGTTTAGATCTATTGTTAAAGATTAGATAGGGTGATATGCTCAAGTTTGTTGGCCCAAAGGCCCATCACTCTAGTTTTGATGATGATCAACTCATGTAGTTATGTTTACTAATGATCTTGTGTTTAATTAGTGACAGATTTATGATCAAGATCTTAGTAGGTGCATAGCTTCAACAAAGAATTTAAAGTCAAGTTTTGGAGCTTGCACGGTGTTTGGACCAAGTCAAGAAGGCTTCTAGTGAAGACTTCAAGAAGATGAAGACTTGTGTCTAGGTTTGTTTTAGAAGATTTTATTTTTAGATAAAATGTAAAGGATAGAATAGTTGGTGGATTGCTCAAGTATATATATACACACACACTCTTGATAGTTTTGTTTTTACAAAAGATTTTCTATGTTAGAAAATACATGTTTGATTTTTGGTATTCAAGTTTATATGTTTTTATCCAAAACCATATTTAGTGCATAATGTCAAAACATAGATATTTTATTATTTTTTGTGTAGTGGATCATTTCCATACACTCTATGCTTCAAATGAGTTTAAATATCTTGTTTTTGTATTTGGTGAAGTTTTGGAAAACAAGTTTTTAGAAAAATCAAGTTTTGGAAAATACTGTTTTTTCATTTGAGTTAATATTTTCCAAGTTACAAAAATAGTCCAAATTATTTGTAACATGTCTTGATTTTGTGCAAGCATGTTTGTTTATCAAAGTATATTGGTAAAACTATTTTGTAGATTTTTCATGATTTTATGGGATTTTATTTCAATCAAAAAGACCAAGTTCTAAATCCCTAAGTTTTCTGATCTGGCTTCAGCCGGTCGACCGGACGGTCGACCGGCGTGCACAGACGTGCACGCCAGTTCTGGCAGGAGGCCGGTCGACCAACCCGGTCGACCGTCCAGAGAGCTCTGCTCTCTGGAAAGGCCCCGGTCGACCGAGCGGTCGACCGGACAGAGAGACTTCCTCTCTGTATCTGGCCTCGGTCGACCGACCGGTCGACCGATGGCACAACGGTCTGAAATATGACCATTGGCCGGTCGACCGGACAGTCGACCGACAGGCCTGACAGACCCCAACGGCTAGTTTTTCTAGCCCTATAAATTTGAGGGTTTGAGCTTTGTTTTTCTCCAAGATTTTCAAGTGGGTTTTCACCAGTTTTTCCTGAACTATTTAGAGGTTTTCCTCCACTTGATTAAGAGCAAATATTTCCAATCAAAAGGAGAGTTTATCAAGAGTGTTCAAAAGAGATTTTCTTGAGTTTTTCCTCCACCATCTCTTTCCTGTTTCCTCACACAAACACTTGAGCTATCCATTGATTATTCATTCTATAGGAGTGTTATAGTGAGAGTGTTTATTGGTGATCAAAGTGTTTAGATCACCAAGAGATCTTTTCTTATTTCTTTGAGGAGGCGGACAAGTGTGTTTGCGGTGGTTTAGAGTTCGTGTGTGAACTCTTGGTCTGAGGTGCGGCCTCGGCGAGCTTGTGGGGCTCGCGGTGTGTACGGGACTAGAGAGTCCGAGGGCTTGTAGGTGTTGCGGCACCGAGGAGTGATCCATTGGGATCAAGCATAGTGAAATCTTTCGTGTGTCAAAGGCGGGGATGTAGAGCAAGTGTGCTTGAACCTCGAAACAAATCCCTTGTGTTTGCGATTGCTCACTCTCTCTCTTTGTCTCTTGTTTATATCTTGCATGCTTCTATTGTGTTTATCTTTACATGCATGATATACTTGTGTGCTTAATCGTTATACTTGCTTGGGTTTGTTTGCTAACACTTGTATTTAACCAAGAGAGCCAACGCGGCACCTCAACCCTTATCTAGGGGAATCTAGAGGAGTTAGTCTAGAGCCCTTCACGGGAAATTCGGCTACACTCTTGTGTTATACGTGGTGTTTAGTTTAAATAGTTTATTTAGGTCATAATAGTTTTTAATTCCGCATTATTTGGCATTTAGTGACCATTAGATTAGCCATCACCTATTCACCCCTCCTCTAGGTGATTTACAAAGTTCACAACACACACACTTATTTAAAGTTTCATGTTTTAGTTTTCGGTTTTTAATTTAACCGATCTTGGTTTTCATGAATAGATAGAATCAAAACAAGTTTACATGATTTAATATATATTAGATTTGTTCTATATACATGTATGCTTCAACTATTTAAACAAACTTAGTTTGATTAAATATTTCATGAGTTTGGAGTTTTGATATTTTAACAAAACTAAATTTTGAATTTATTGTCAAAAACATTGATATATATATATCTTTATATGTATATTGGATTATATCCATATACTATATGCCTCAAAGTTGTTTTAATATCATGTTTTTGTATTTGGATGAGTTTGGACAAATCGAATTTCAATTTCAAATCTAAGTTTTGGAAAATACGAGTTTTGGTTTTCGGCAAAATTTCTAAGACACAAAATGGTTCAAATAATTGAAATATGTGTTAAATTTTTTTCACACATGTTTTTATTTCAAATATAATATAAGAACTTAATTTTGTGAATTTTAGAGAGTTTATGGGATTTAATAGGATAATAAAAATCCAGCTTTTAAGTTCTGTAAAACAGTTCTGCCAGGCTCTGACGGTCGGCCAGACCGGTCGACCAGACCAAGAGTCGGTCGATCGGACCGATTGACAGACGTGCACAAAGATGTGCACGTAGCCAGCCTATTAGGCCGGTCGACCGAGCGGTCGACCGACTGAAGGCAACCCACTCTCGGGTTATCCCGGTCGACCGGCCAGAGAGCCGTTGCTCTCTGGTTCTAGGCGCGGTCGACCGGGCGGTCGACCGGCAGGTTCAACGGTCATATTTTTGACTGTTGGCCGGTCGATCGGTCGGTTGACCGGAAGGTCAATTTTGACCTTGTTAGCTGCCAACGGGCAGAATTTTTGTTGGCCCGGAGGCTTTCCTCTCTAGTTTTGATGATGATTAACTCATGTAGTTATGTTTACTAATAATCTTGTGTTTTATTTTCAGATCATATAACAAGATATTAGTTGGTGATTGCTTCAAAAAGAGGACTTTGGAAGCTTTCACTTGGTGATTTCCGAGCCTGAGCGTCAAGATGATACATAGCCATGCTCGTTGGATCACGGTGTTTAGACCGAGTCGACTTGAAGATGAAGATCGTCAAGAAGACTTAGGTATCATAGAGTTTAGTGTGTTTAGATCCATTTGTAAAGCTTAGTATAGTTGTAGATCCATTTGTAAAGCTTAGTATAGTTGATATGCTCAAGTGCACAACACACACGTTTTATGTCTGAATATTGGTTTTTCGTTTTTGGCTTAACCAATATTTGGTTTTCATGAATAGTTGATCAAAATAAGTTTACTTTGTTTTTATGTATATTAGATGTGCTCTATATACATACATGCTTATATGACTTATACAAACTTAGTTTGACATACCTATTCATGTAGTTTTATGTTTTGGTATTTTTAACAAAACATAATTTTGGATTTAAAGACAAAAACCATGATATATATATGTTTCATGTATATTGGACTTATGTCCATATGCAACATGCTTCAAAGTGTTTAAATATCATGTTTTTGTATTTCAATGAGTTTTAGGAAAAATCAGATTTCCTATTGAAAAATCCAAGTTTGATAAAATACAGTTTTGGTTTTTGATAAAAATGATTAAACACAAAAATGGTTTCATATGCTTGATATTTGAGTTAAAATGTTTATCACATGTTTATGTATCAATGCAAATGATAAAACTATTTTTGGGTATTTTTACAAAGACTTAAAAGATTTTTAGAAATATGTTTAACATGTGTTTCTGACCCAGACTGTGACTGACAGGCCAGGTCGGCCGACCGCTCGGTCGCCGCACCAAGAGCCGGTCGACCTTGCGGTCGACCGACGTGCACAGAGCTGTGCACGTCTGGCAGCACAGTGGGCCGGCCGACCGACCGGCCGACCGGACCAGAGAGCTTTGCTCTCTGCATCTGGGCAGTCGGCCGAGCGGTCGACCGGATGCCCCAACGGTCATATTTCTGACCGTTGGCGGTCGACCGGGCGGTCGACCGCCAGCCTGTCAGGCTGCAAGATCAGCCTAACGGCTAGTTTTCTATTTGGGCTATAAATACCCCATTTCTTGGGGGTTTTAACTAAGATTTTTAGAGCTAATTTTTCCCCATTCTCTAGTTTTAAAAAACAAGTTTTCAAAAGAGTTTAAAGTGCCAAAAAGATTCATTTATTTGTTTTTAAGTGTTTTGTCATTTTCAAAGAAAATAGGTTTTTGGGAAACTAGTTTATTGTTCTTCATTTCCATATCTATTTGGTATTTTCCTAAGAGTTTTTCTTTGATCAAAACACTTGTTTTCCACACTTGAGCTATCTTCTATCCTAATCTATTTAGGATCTTTTGTTTGTGGAAAAGGAGAGATTGTTTGTGGTTGAAAGAGACCACCTATTGTAAACCCTTATTATTTGGTTGCTCCCTCTTTGGTAGAGGTTGAGGTTGTAGATTTGAGGTGATTAGTTTGCTCCCTCTTTGGTAGAGGTGGAGATTGGTGTATACTCCCTCTTGGTGAGGTAGAGTTGGTTGTTGGTTTGTATCCCTCAAGTGTGAGGTGGATTGGTTGTTGTTTGGCTAAGGGCCTACCCCTCTTGTGTGAGGTGGTGTTTGTATTGAGAGAGGAGTTTGGTACTCCTAGTGTTGTAACAAATCCTCCTCGGTGGAGGTTCCCTTGGTGGGAGATAGTGGATTAGAAATCCTTCACGGTGGTGAAGGCGGGGATGTAGAGCTAGGGGCTCGAACCTCGAAACATATCTTGTTGTTAGCGTTTGATCCATTGTCTCTCTAACTCTCTCTCTCTCTCTCTCTCTACCTTTGTACAAAGCATCATTCACATCATACATATCATTCATTGCTTGTGTTGCCTTGCATTATTTCATATTGCAATTCATCCTTATATGCTTGGCTTGCTTGTGTGTGTGCCTAACTTATACTTAACCACAAGAGCTTCACATAGCACCTGAACCCATATTTAGGGGAATCAAGAGGAGTTAGTCCAGAGCCCTTCACGGGGAATTCGGCTACACTTGTGTGTTGTATTAAGTTTGTGCAAAATTTGTATTAGCTTCCGCATTTAGTTTCTAGATTAGCATTTACACTATTCACCCCCCTCTAGGTGTGCTTTCAATTGGTATCAGAGCCAACGCTCCTGATACTTAGGCTTAACATCCTAGGAGTGAGATCCTTTGTTTGCTAATCTATTGTTTTCATTTGCTTGCTTGCACACTCATATAGTTTACCATGGACTTCATGACCCCACCTAGTTTTTGACCCTTCCAACATTGTTGTTTGGAAGTATAGGATGTCCATGTACCTAAAGACCCTAGGTTTGCATGTTTTCCTTGCCGCTACCAAGAGATGTTATCTTGGTGATCGCAATCATATAGGGGCCAATGCATTAGCCCTAGAGGTTATTAGAAGCACATTATCTAAAGATTATCTTATACGTGTTTCTAACTTTGATTCTACATTTGCAGTGTGGAACATGTTGACAACCACCACCACCTCCAAGCTTCAATTGCCAATTTAACCGGAGGAGTCTAGTGGAGAATCCGTCTCACAATGCTTCATGGTCCAAGGGAATGACTCCCTTGAGGTACAATCGGAATCTCAACTAGATAGTTTTGATTCTAGTTCTTCATGTGATGATAATTTTGATGCCCATGCTTTGAATGAAGAACTATCTATTGTTTGTGAAAATTAATTGAAAATATAAGGTTTTGAAAAAGAAAAGTCTAGAAATTGAAAAAGTAAATAAAAGTTTGCATTCTAGACTTGACAAGATTTTGCAAGAGAAGGTTGAGGTCTATAATGAAAGGAATTCATTAGATCTCAACTAGACCTTGCACTAAAAGAAAATGAATTTTTAAAATCTAAAAATGATTGTGAAACACTTTTGAAGAAAAATGAAAATTTATCCTCAAAAGTTGATTTTGTTTTAAAAGAAAATGTTGCTTTGAAAAATAAAATAATTTCCATTTCAAATGATTTGAATGTTTGTTTAAAGAAAAATATTGTTCTCCAAAACAAAATTGATTCTCATGTTTGCCATGCTAGGGTAGTTTCACACACTCCACCCATTGCATGCTCCACTTCTTCTTTGATTGAAAATGATATAAATTTAATTAAGAAGAAAATGGATTGTTTGGGCTCCACTATGAGCCAATGTGCCATGAACCATACACGCTTGGAATCCTTGGTTCGAAAGAAACAAGTTCCATCTTTTCATGCATACCATACACGGCATACACATGCTCCTCACGGTGACCATCAACACATGTATGCTCATGTGTACACTTGTACACATTGTGGACTTATGGGCCACCTTGCTAATATTGTTATGATAGATTACATATTTCAAATTTAGCAAATAAATTTGTTTGGGTTAGAGAAGGGACTAACCCCCATGGATCCAAGAAGATATGGGTATCAAAGACCACCCCTCCTTTATTTGATGTAGGTGTGGGCTCTCACATGACGTGAGAATAGCCGTACCTTGGAGTGGATGCGTTCCGTGCTTAAAGAGACCCTTTTGGATGCATCACTTTCAAGGGACGTTTGGTGGAGAGGACCGCCATGTTTTGGAGATAAGGAGAGTTGCCTTCTAGGTTTTGGTAACGATTCCTAACTCTTTATTATTGTTTACATGCCTTCCATTTCATTGTTTATAGCATGTTTTATTATTTAGTGATTATCATGTAAATACCATGTTTATTAGACCATTGACATACATGTATAGTATTTGAGACACCCATGTTTAGGATGGACTATTATTTTGTATTCTCACCATAGTTTAGCTATCATATACATCATGAATCTAATAATATGTGAATTTATATAGTAATCATGTTTAGCTTTATCATGATGTTTTTTATCTTGTTTTTGATGCTTCATGTTTTGAATATATGTTTAAATGTTAGTTTTTATTAAAACTAGGTATATACTTGTGCATATAGTGGGTCACAAATAAATCTATATATGTTTGAGCTTGAATGCTTATTTGAACCCATTAAATGTGCTAGTATAGTCTAGTTTTGATGATCCATGCATTTTAAACTTGTATTCCTATTTTTGGATTTGTCTTATGAGTTTTCATTTCATGTATATGTTTATTTTGTCAAACTTTAAGATATACATGTATACCTCTTGAGTCATTTGCTTTTCATGCAAATCTATATATATGGACTCAATTGTGTTTAGGGATATGTATGTATACTTCTTGTGTTGACAAATCATACATATACCTTGAAATGAAATTTGTTTTGATGAAAATTTAGTTATTCATGTTTTCATGTATTTATGTTTAAACTTCATGTATATGTCCATCTTATCCAAATTATTATTATACATATACATCCTTTTTGAGCCACGTGCCTTCATGCATATATCTTTGTGGACTCGTTGTGTTTGGATATGTATGTATACTTTAGTTTGTATAAGACATACATATACCTTGAAGATTAAATAAGTTTTGATTATTTTCTTGTTTCAAGGAATATTGAGCTTAATGGAACATTTTTTTATGATTGTGATCTTCACATTTTATTTGTACACTCACATTTATTGTTTACTCATATTTTGTTTTCATGAGTCATTTTTATGCTTAATTGACTTGAGTGTTTTGATATCATGTGGATTTCTTATTTCATGAAAAATAATTTGTTTTTATTCCTTACTTGAAGGATTTCGTACTAGTTAACAAGTTTTTCCATTTAACTAGTTCGTATTCTTCATATGGTAGATGTTTTCAAACATACAAATATTTTCAAATCCATTTTTGAAAACCCCTACCTTCCACGGGCGGATGGATGGGCGATCATGCTCATGTATGCTTTATAGTGAAAATCATTTTAATCTTGAACATGATTGGGAGGATAGGTTATATGAGTAATACCTGCTATTATTGTTGTTTCAATTGGTATCATTGAATTCTTTCAATTGGTATCAATTTTGATCTTCTTGTATACTCATATGTGTTTATGTATGTATGCTTTCAATTCTAATGGTATCAATTTCTATTGGTATCTAATTTTTCATACATATATGTTTTAATTGTGCTTATTATATCCCTATATCTTGAGCACAAATTTTGTTTATGCTAAGCTTGAATTGCTAATGAATATCATGTTTCAATTGATTAGTTTTCAATTGGTATTCTTAAACAAGCTTATGCATGTGTTTAGTTTGTATTTCATAAAGGGGAGAAAATTCGATTTTCATATTTCAATTGGTATTTGTATTTCCACTCCCTTACTTTATGATAGAAAATAATAATTTCAATTGATATCATATGTTTAAAATGAACAATTATTTCAATTGGTATCAAGATGTTGTTTTCATTTTTTTAATTTGTATCAAGAGGTACTTCATTGACATATTTTTTAATTGGTATCATGTTTAATGTCACCCCTTATTGACTTTGTTTTTGTTTAGACAAAAAGAGGGAGAACATTATTTTTTATTGTTTTGGTTTATACCCTTTTGTTGATTCTTTGTTTAGAATAAAAAAAGGGGGAGAAAAATTATTATTTTTGGTTTTTACCCCTTTGTTGATGATTGACAAAAAGGGGGAGAATTATTTTGAGAGTTTAATATGCATATAAAACTTAAACTCATATAAAACTCAATATCTTCTTTTATATGCATATTTATGTTTTTGCATATATTAAGTTTAATTGGTATCTAGAGCATGTTTATTTTGTTTTTGAAAATTTCATTGGAAAATTCCATTGATATCTAGAGCCTTTTATTGTTTATTTTG
The DNA here is from genome assembly GCA_038442645.1 of Agave tequilana. Lineage (NCBI taxonomy): Eukaryota > Viridiplantae > Streptophyta > Magnoliopsida > Asparagales > Asparagaceae > Agave > Agave tequilana. The sequence continues at coordinate 165,072 of JAVJIF010003437.1, read as the reverse complement.
TTTTGAAAATTTCATTGGAAAATTCCATTGGTATCTAGAGCCTTTTATTGTTTATGCATATCTATGCATGTTTCATGTTTCATATTCATTGCATATTTATGTTTATTTGTTTATGCATGAGTTAAGGGGGAGCTTCTTTGAAGCTTAACTTTAATCCATGCATATATAACTCCATGAGTTTTGTCATCATCAAAAAGGGGGAGATTGTTGGCCCGGAGGCTTTCCTCTCTAGTTTTGATGATGATTAACTCATGTAGTTATGTTTAATAATAATCTTGTGTTTTTAGTTTCAGATCATATAACAAGATATTAGTTGGTGATTGCTTCAAAAAGAGGAGTTTGGAAGCTTTCACTTGGTGATTTCCGAGCCCGAGCGTCAAGATGATACATAGCCATGCTCGTTGGATCACGGTGTTTGGACCGAGTTGACTTAAAGATGAAGATCGTCAAGAAGACTTAGGTATCATAGAGTTTAGTGTGTTTAGATCCATTTGTAAAGCTTAGTATAGTTGATATGCTCAAGTGCACAACACACACGTTTTATGTCTGAATATTTGTTTTTCGTTTTTGGCTTAAGCAATATTTGGTTTTCATGAATAGTTGATCAAAATAAGTTTACTTTGTTTTTATGTATATTAGATGTGCTCTATATACATACATGCTTATATGACTTATACAAACTTAGTTTGACATACCTATTCATGTAGTTTTATGTTTTGGTATTTTTAACAAAGCATATTTTTGGATTTAAAGATAAAAACATGATATATATATATATATATATATATATATATATATATATATATATATATATATATATATATATATATATATATATATATATATATATGTTTCATGTATATTGGACTTATGTCCATATGCAACATGCTTCAATGTGTTTAAATATCATGTTTTTGTATTTCAATGAGTTTTAGGACAAATCAGATTTCCTATTGAAATCTCCAAGTTTGATAAAATACAGTTTTAGTTTTTGATAAAAATGATTAAACACAAAAATGGTTTCATATGTTTGATATTTGAGTTAAAATGTTTATCACATGTTTATGTATCAATGCAAAATGATAAAACTATTTTTGGGTATTTTTACAAAGACTTAAAAGATTTTTAGAAATATGTTTAATATGTGTTTCTGACCCAGACTGTGGCTGATAGGCCAGGTCGGCCGACCGCTCGGTCGACCGCACCAAGGGCCGGTCGACCGACGTGCATAGAGCTGTGCACGTCTGGCAGTACAGTGGGCCGGCCGACCGACCGGTCGACCGGACCAGAGAGCTTTGCTCTCTGTATCTGGGCGGTCGGCCGAGCGGTCGACCGGATGCCCCAACGGTCATATTTCTGACCGTTGGCGATCGACCGGGCGGTCGACCGCCAGCCTGTCAGGCTGCCAGATCAGCCTAACGGCTAGTTTTCTGTTTGGGCTATAAATACCCCATTTCTTGGGGGTTTTAACTAAGATTTTTAGAGCTAATTTTTTCTCATTCTCTGGTTTTAAAAAACAAGTTTTCAAAAGAGTTTAAAGTGCCAAAAAGATTCATTTATTTGTTTTTAAGTGTTTTGTCATTTTCAAAGAAAATAGGTTTTTGGGAAACTAGTTTATTGTTCTTCATTTCCATATCTATTTGGTATTTTCTCAATAGTTTTTCTTTGATCAAAACACTTGTTTTCCACACTTGAGCTATCTTCTATCCTAATCTATTTAGGATCTTTTGTTTGTGGAAAAGGAGAGATTGTTTGTGGTTGAAAGAGACCACCTATTGTAAACCCTCATTATTTGGTTGCTCCCTCTTTGGTAGAGGTTGAGGTTGTAGATTTGAGGTGATTGGTTTGCTCCCTCTTTGGTAGAGGTGGAGATTGGTGTTTACTCCCTCTTGGTGAGGTGGAGTTGGTTGTTGGTTTGTATCCCTCAAGTGTGAGGTGGATTGGTTGTTGTTTGGCTAAGGGCCTACCCCTCTTGTGTGAGGTGGTGTTTGTATTGAGAGAGGAGTTTGGTACTCCTAGTGTTGTAACAAATCCTCCTCGGTGGAGGTTCTCTTGGTGGGAGATAGTGGATTAGAAATCCTTCACGATGGTGAAGGCGGGGATGTAGAGCTAGGGGCTCGAACCTCGAAACATATCTTGTTGTTAGCGTTTGATCCATTGTCTCTCTAACTCTCTCTCTCTCTCTTTACCTTTGTGCAAAGCATTATTAACATCATACATATCATTCATTGCTTGTGTTGCCTTGCATTATTTCATATTGCAATTCATCCTTATATGCTTGGCTTGCTTGTGTGTGTGCCTAACTTATACTTAACCACAAGAGCTTCACATAGCACCTGAACCCATATTTAGGGGAATCAAGAGGAGTTAGTCCAGAGCCCTTCACGGGGAATTCGGCTACACTTGTGTGTTGTATTAAGTTTGTGCAAAATTTGTATTAGCTTCCGCATTTAGTTTCTAGATTAGCATTTACACCTATTCACCCTCCCCTCTAGGTGTGCTTTCATTTTTATGGGGGTTATAAATACCCCATTTGAAGTGGGTTTTGGTAAGAATTTTCAAGAATAAAAATTTTCTACTTCTCTAGTATTTAAAAGCAAGTTTTCAAAAAAGTTTTTGGCTTTAAAGATTTCATCTTTATTTTTTTTAAAGGGTTGAAAAATCATTTGAAAAGAAAATTCTTTGGGAATTGATTTGATCTTCATTTCCATTTCTATCTAGAGTTTTTCCCTAGAGTTTCTCTTTGAGTTTTTGATTTTCAAACTCTTTGTTTTTCACACTTGAGCTATCATTCTATCCTATCTATTAGGATCTTTGTTTTGTGAGAAAAGAAGTTGTTTGTGGTTGAGATAGACCACCTAGTTGTAAACCCTCCTAATTTGTGATATCCCTCTTGTGTAGAGGTTGATTATTGTAGTGTTGGTTGGCTCCCTCTAGTGAGAGGTGGAGATTGTGTTTAGCTCCCTCTAGTGAGAGGTGGGGTTTGTGTTGGAATCCCTCAAGTGTGAGGTGATTGATTTGTATTGGCTAAGTGCCTACCCCTCTTGTGTGAGGTGGTTTGTGGCTAGCCTCTAAGTGTAGAGGTTGTGTTGTAATTGAGAGAGGAGTTGTGTACTCCCGGTTATTGTATTACCCTAAATCCTCAGTGGAGGTTCCCTGTGTGGGAAGTCCTGTGTAGACGAGTTAGTGGAAATCCTTCTGTGTGAAGGCAGGGACGTAGAACTGTGTGCTCAAACCCCGAAACAAATCTCGGTGTTTGCGTTTGATCCATTGACTCTTACTCTCTCTTTTACATTGTGCCTTGCATCATTTCATATTGCTCATTCATATATTATATGCTTGGCTTGTTTGTGTGTGCCTAACTTGTGTTTAACCACGAGAGCTTCATATAGCACCTCAACTCTTATTCAGAGGAATCAAGAGGAGTTAGTCCAGAGCCCTTCACCGGGAATTCGGCTACACTCGTTGGTTACATTAAGTGTGTTGCAATTTAGTTTTTAATTTCCGCATTTTGTTCATTAGATTAGCCGTACACCTATTCACCCCCTCTAGGTGTGCTTACAATTGGTATCAGAGCCTACGCTCCTGATATTTGATTTAACCACCTAGGAGTGTGATCTTGGTTTGCTAATCTACATTTGCATTTGCATTTGCACACATATAGTTTGCACTCATGGAAAGCCCTCCCATGTTTGATATCTCTAGACTTGATATATGGAAGGTTATGATGAGTTGTCATTTAAAAGCCTTAGGTTATAAAGTTTACCTTGCCATTACTAAGGAATCCTACCTTAGTGATAGAAAGCATATAGAGGCTAATGCACAAGCCCTTAAGGCACTTAGAGCATCTCTTGATAAAAAATATTTACATGTGTTTTCTCACTATGATTCCGCTTTTGCAGTATGGAACATTTTGACATCTCCTGAGCTACCAACGCTTATCAATAAGAAGAGGAAATCTAGTCGAGATGGGTCCAACGAACGTTGCTTCTTGGTCCAAGGGAATGACTCCCTTGAGGTACAATCGGATACTCAACTAGATGCTAGTACTAGTTCATATTACAATGAGTGTATGGATGCACAAACCTTGAATGATGAACTGCCAAAAATTGTGAAAATTTGATTTCAAAATATAAACTTTTGAAAAAGGATAATTTTGGTTTAAAAGAAGAAAGTAAAAATTTATCTTCTAGACTTGAGATTGCTTTGCAAGAAAGGGATGAGATTTCAAGTGAACGTGACTCACTTAAATCCCAACTTGATCTCACCCTAAAAGAAAATGAGATTTTGAAAAATAAAAATGATTGTGAAAATGTTTTAAAGAAAAATGAAAACTTGTCTTTAAAACTTGATTTTGTTGTAAAAGAAAATGAATCTTTAAAAATGAAAATTGTTTCTATTTCAAAGGAATTGGATTTGATGTCTAATGAAAACATTTGTTTGAAAAATGATATAGATTCACGTGTTTGCCATGCTAGTGTAGCTTCTTCATCTAGCTTACCTATTGCATGCACCTCTTCTTTCATAATTGATAATGATATATGTTTGTTAAAGAAGAGTATGGATTGTTTAGGCTCCACTTTGAGCCATTGTGCTTTGAACCATACACGATTGTAATCCATGTTTCGTAAGAAACAAGTTCTGTCTTTGCATGCACACCATACATGGCATACACATGCTCCTCACGTTCATACTCATAACACTTTGTATGCTCATGTGTACACTTGTACACATTGTGGACGTAAGGGCCACCTTGCTAAGTTTTGTTATGATCGTATACATGATTCAAATTTAGCAACTAAATTTGTTTGGGTTAGGAAAGGTACTAACCCCCATGGACCCAAAAGAGTATGGGTACCAAAGACCACCCCTATGTTATTTGATGTAGGTGTGGACTCTCACTTGACGTGAGAGCGATGGTGCCTTGAGGTGGATGCGTTCTGAGCTTAAAGAGGACTATTTGGATGCATCACTTTCAAGGGGAGTTTGGTGGGAAGACTACCTTGGTTTGGAGACATATAGAGTTGCCCTATCAGTTTTGATAACGATCTCTTACTCCTCATTTATGTTTACATGCTTTTCATATTATTCATTTTTAGCATGTTTTGATGTTTCATGATTTAGTATGTTAAATGACATGACTATTAGACTAGTGATTGCATGATTAGTATTTGAGACACCCATGTTTATATGGATTCATATTTTGTGTTCTCGAATTTGTTTAGCTAATATGTATATATAGGTCTAATGCATGTTCATTTACATAATGATCATATTAGTTTTTGTTTTGATTTTTATACTTCATGTTTTGATTACATGTTTAGATGTTAGTTTTCATTAAAACTTAAATATATACTTGTGCAACTAGTGAGCCACAAATAGATCATTATATGTTTGTGCTTGAAAGCTTATTTGCACTCATTAGATGTACTAGTATAGCCTAGTTTTGATGATTCATACATTTTGACTTATATTCACATTTTGTACATGTTTTCATGTTTATGTTTAAACTTCTTGTATGTCTTTGTGTCTAAACTATTAGCTATACATATACATCCTTAAGCCACTTGCCTTCATGCATATACTTTTGTGGACTCGTTTATATTTGGATATGTATGTATACTTTAGTTTGTACATGACATACATATACCTTGAAGGATTCTAGTTTTGATGATTTTCATGTTTTTAAGAAATTTCATATTGAGCTTGATTGCCTATTTTCATGATGATGTGTTTCACATAACTCTTATACACTCACTTTATTTAATATTTCCTCATGATTTTATTTTCATGAGTACAATTTATGCTTTATAGATTTTGAGTGTTGGTGATCATGTGATTTACATATTTTTCATGAAATATATTTTTGTTTTATTCCTTACTTGAAGGATTTCGTACTAGTTTACAAATTTTTCATATCACTAGTTCGTATTCTTCATTATGGTAGAGTTTTTCAAATATACTATTTTTCAAACTTATTTTTGAAAACCCCTAACCTTTTAAAGGGCGGTTGGTTAGGCGACCATGCCTTGTATGCTTCTTATTGAAAATTCATTTTAAACATGTGCATAAAATAGGTGGTAGGTAATATGAGTTATACACTTGATCTTATTGTGTTTTCAATTGGTATCATTGGATCTTTCAATTGGTATCACTATTGACATTCTTTTTGTATACTCATATATATTTTTATATATGTATGCTTACATTTTAAATAGTATCAATTTTGATTGGTATTCAATTTTTCATACATATATATGCTTTATTTGTGCTTACTATATCTCTATATCTTTGAGCACAAATTTTAGTTATGCTAAGCTTGATTTCTTCAATGTCTATTATACTTCAATTGATTATGTGGTTAGTGCATGTAACCTTGATTCTCCTTTGAGACAACCAGTTGTTGACACTTAAAAAAAGACAAGATTTTTACTGGCCTGAACAATGTCTGAACTTGTTGACATCTACAAAAGACGAGTGACAGACAAGCTGACGACCAGTTTTCACCCATCTCCGATGGACAAGGAAGCAACTTGGACTCCACTGATCCATCAAGCAGACAGTAAGCCCGGATTGCCTCTAAACAGACCTCAGCAGGTCTAAGATGCTAGCACTTAGTATCACATGAGCCCAAAGGGATAGCCTCGCCTAAGAGGCTAAGATCATCTAACTTCGCCTTGAAGCCATTCAAAGCTCCGCCAGGAAGCTAACTTATAGCTTCGCCTGAACTACTGAAGCGCAACTCCGCAGAGAGTTAGCTCCGCTTGAAGCCACACGCAACTGCGCAGAAAGGGTATGCGGTAGCTTCGCCACAGACGACATCTAGCTCCGCCGAAGAGCTTTCTTCTGACTTCGTCAGATACTGCCTACAGCTCCGCTGTAAGTTCAAAGCGGGCAGCGCCGCTGCTGGTCTGCTATGGTCAACCTTTGACTAATCAAATCTCCAGATGAGATCAGATCTAATCGGGATCAAGATCAAATCTGTTGGCCCGGAGGCCTTCCTCTCTAGTTTTGATGATGATTAACTCATGTAGTTATGTTTACTAATAATCTTGTGATTTTAGTTTCAGATCATGTAACAAGATATTAGTTGGTGATTGCTTCAAAAAGAGGAGTTTGGAAGCCTTCACTTGGTGATTCCCGTGCCGAGCATCAAGATCATACCTTTGCACTTGGTGGATCACGTTTGGGATCGAGTCGACTTGAAGATGGAAGATCGTCAAGAAGACTTAGGTATCCTAGTTTAGTTTAGTGTGTTTTAGATCCTTGTGTAAAGCTTAGTATAGTTGATATGCTCAAGTGCACAACACACACAAGTTTTATGTTTTGGATTTGGTTTTCATGAATAGTTGATCAAAACAAGTTTAAATGGTTTATATGTATAATAGATGTATTCTAGTTATACATGCATGCTTAAACTTCCTATACAAACTTATTTTGACTTTTCTATTCATGTATTGAAAAATCAAAGTTTGATAAAATACATGTTTTGGTTTTGGTAAAAATGTTAAAACACAAAAATAGTTTCATATGCTTGATATTTGCGCTAAACTTTTTATCACATGTTTATGTATCAATGCAAAATGATAAAACTATTTTGAAGACTTTTACAAGACTTAAAAGAATTTTTAGAAATATGTTTAACTGTTTTTCTGACCCAGTTTCTGACCCAAACTGTGGCTGACAGGCCAGGTCGGCCGACCGGACGGTCGACCGAACCAAGGGCCAGTCGACCGTTGCGGTCGACTGACGTGCACAGCCCTGTGCACATTTGTCAGACACATGGCCGGTTGACCGGTCAGCCGACCGGATCAGAGAGCCTTGCTCTCTGTATCTGGGCGATCGACCGAGCGGTCGACCAGAGCAGAAAAGTCTGCTCTATGTATCTGGGCGGTCAGCCGTATTGCCCCAACGGTCATATTTCTGACCGTTGGCGGTCGACTGGGCCGGTCGACCGCAAGACTGTCAGGCTGCCAGATCAGCCTAACGGCTAGTTTTCTGTTGGGCTATAAATACCCCATTTCTTGGGGGGGTTTGGTAAGATTTTCTGAGCAAATTTTTCCCTATTCTCTGGTTTTAAAAACAAGTTTTCAAAAGAGTTTAAAGAGCAAAAAGATTCATCTTATTTGTTTTAAGTGTTTTGTTATTTTCAAAGAAAATAGGTTTTTGGGAAATTGGTTTATTGTTCTTCATTTCAATATCTATTTGGTATTTTCCCAAGAGTTTTTCTTTGATCAAAACTAGGACTGTAAATGGTACCCGAAAACCCGAAAACCCGATCCGATTTTTTACTAACGGATCGGGTTTGGATCTAAAAACTAGACCCGAAATGCTTATCGGGTCGGGTTTGGATATTACTATTTCAAACCCGAAACCCGATAACAAACCCGAAAAGAGAGTAAATGCTATAAATGGTACTTATCATCGTACATTTCTCCATATTGAAATTAGTAAAATTATAAAAATGAGAACTTGTTCATATTATTATAAAAGTAAAGTGTATAAACTTTCATTTTGCATCTAATAAAATTGAAATACAACTTTAAAAAATAACTCTCATTGAAACTTTAATACACCTATTTAAAATCCGAATCTGACCCGAACCCGATAAGAAAGAAGAGATTCCGACCCGAACCCGAGTCCGAACCCGAATTCCTTATCGGTTCGGGTTCGGATATGGCATGGATCCGACCCGAACCCGACCCGTTTACACCCCTAATCAAAACACTTGTTTTCCACACTTGAGCTATCATCTATCCTATTCTATAGGATCTTTTGTTTAGTGGAAAAGAGAGATTGTTTGTGGTTGAAAGAAACCACTTGTTGTAAAAACCCTCCTTGTATTTGTGTATCCCTCTTTGGTAGAGGTTGATCGGAGTGGTATTGGTTTGGATCCCTCTTCGGTAGAGGTGATTGTGTTTGTTGTTGGCTACGAGCCTTATCCCTTTTCGGTAGAGGTGGATTGTGGTTGTATTGCCTCGGTGGCATTGTAAGGTTGAGAGAGGAGTTCGGTACTCCTTAGTGGATTAGAAATCCTTCTCGGTGAAGGCGGGGACGTAGAGCTAGGGGCTCGAACCTCGAAACATATCTTTGTGTTTGCGTTTGATCCATTATCTCTAAACTCTCTCTCATTACATTTGTGCAAAGCATCATTCATTCATTCATATCTTATTGCTTGCATTTGTGCCTTGGATTATTTCATATTGTTCGTCTTTATATGCTTGGCTTGTGTGTGTGTCCCTCACTTGTACCTAACCAACAAGAGCTTCATATAGCACCTCAACCCATATCTAGGGGAATCAAGAGGAGTTAGTCCAGAGCCCTTCACGGGGAATTCGGCTACACTTGTTGGTTGTACTAAGTGTGTTGCAATTAGTTTTTAAGCTTCCGCATTTAGCGCATTTAGTTTTTAGATTAGCACTATCACCTATTCCCCCCCCTCTAGGTGATTTCAATTGGTATCAGAGCCTACGCTCCTGATACTTAGGCTTAACATCCTAGGAGTGAGATCCTTGTTTGCTAATCTATCATTTGCATTTTTCTTGTTTGCACACATATAGTTTGGACCCATGGACTTCATGACCCCACCTATGTTTGACCCTTCCAACATCATTGTTTGGAAGACTAGGATGTCCGTTTATTTACTAACCCTAGGATATAAGGTTCACCTTGCCATTACCAAGGAATCCTTCCTTAGTGATAACAAGCATATAGGGGCCAATGCACAAGCCCTTGAGGCCATTAGAAGCACGCTACCTAAAGATTATCTTATGCATGTTTCTAATCTTGATTCCGCCTTTGCAGTATGGAACAAGTTGACAACAACCACAATCACCTCCAAGCTTCAATTGCCAATCTAACCGGAGGAGTCTAGTGGAGAATCCGAGTCACAATGCTTCATGATCCAAGGGAATGACTCCCTTGAGGTACAATCGAAAACTCAACTAGATAGTTTTGATTCTAGTTCTTCATGTGATGAATTTGTTGATGCCCATGCTTTGAATGAAGAACTATCTATTGTGTGTGAAAAATTAATTAAAAAATATAAGATTTTGAAAAAAAAAAAGTCTAGGAATTGAAAAAGAAAATAAAAGTTTGCATACTAGACTTAACAATGTTTTGCAACAGAAGGTTGAGATCTATAATGAAAGGGATTCATTGAGATCTCAACTAGACCTTACACTAAAAGAAAATAAATTTTTAAAATCTAAAAATGATTGTGAAACATTTTTGAAGAAAATGAAAATTTGTTTTCAAAAGTTGATTTTGTTTTAAAGGAGAATGTTGCTTTGAAAAATAAAATTATTTCTATTTCAAATGATTTAGATATTTGTTTAAAGAAAAATATTGTTTTGCAAAATAAAATAGATGCACATGTTTGCCATGCTAGGGTAGTATCTCACACTTCACCTATTACATGTGCCACCTCTTCTTTGATTGAAAAAGATATATCAGTGCTAAAGAAGAATGTAGATTGTTTGGGCTCCACTTTGAGCCAATGTGCCAAGAGCCATACACGATTGGAATCCTTATTTCGAAAGAAATAAGTTCCATCTATGCATGCACACCCTCCACGGCATACACATGCTCCTCACGGACACCATCACACTATGTATGCTCATGTGTACACTTGTACACATTGTGGACGTAAGGGCCACCTTGCTAAATTTTGTTATGATAGAATACATAATGTAAATTTAGCAAATAATTTTGTTTGGGTTAGAGAAGGGACTAACCCCCATGGACCCAATAAGATATGGGTACCAAAGATCACCCCTCTTGTTTATGATGTAGGTGTGGGCTCTCACATGACGTGAGAGTAGCGGTACCTTGGAGTGGATGCGTTCTGAGCTTCATGGAAATCATTTGGATGCATCACTTTCAAGGGATGTTTGGTGGAGAGGACCACCATGTTTTGGAGACAAGGAGAGTTGCCTTCTAGGTTTTGGTAACTATTCCTAACTCCTTATTATTGTTTACATGCCTTCCATTTCATTGTTTATAGCATGTTTTATTGTTTAGTGATTATCATGTAAATACCATGTTTATTAGACCATTGACATACATGTATAGTATTTGAGACACCCATGTTTAATATGGACTATTATTTTGTGTTCTCTCCTTTGTTTAGCTATCATGTTTATCATACCTCTAATAACATGTGAATTTACATAATAATCATGTTTATGTTTATCATGATGATTTTTGTCTTGTTTTATACTTCATGCTTTGAATATATGTTTGAATGTTAGTTTTCATAAAGACTAGATATATATTTGTGCATATAGTGAGCCACAAATAAATCTATATATGTTTGTGCTTGAATGCTTATTTGAACCAATTAGATGTGCTAGTATAGTCTAGTTTTGATGATTCATGCATTTTAAACCTGTATTCCCATTTTGGTTTTGTTTTATGATCATGTGTTTTTCATTTCATATATATATATATTTTGCCAAACTTTAAGATATACATGTATACTCCTTGAGTCATTTGCCTTTCATGCAAATCTATACATATGGACTCAATTGTGTTTAGGGATATGTATGTATACTTTTTGTGTTGACAAATCATACATATACCTTGAAATGAAATTTGTTTTAATGGAAATTTAGTTTTTCATGTTTCCATGTGCTTATGTTTAACTTCATGTATATGTCCATTTTATCCAAATTATTGTTATACATATATATCCTTTTGAGCCACGTGCCTTCATGCATATATCTTTGTGGACTCGTTGTGTTTGGATATGTATGTATACTTTAATTTATATAGGACATACATATGCCTTGAAGATTAAATAGTTTTGATGATTTTCATGTTTTCATGTTTCAAGGAATATTGAGCTTATTGTCTATCTTTCATGATTATGATCTTCACATCTTATTTGTACACTCACATTTATTGTTTACTCATGTGTTTGTTTTCATGAGTCATATTTATGCTTAATTGGCTTAGAGTGTTGATTATCATGTGGATTTCATGTTTCATGAAAAATAATTTGTTTTTATTCCTTACTTGAAGGATTTTGTACTAGTTAACAAGTTTTTTCATTTAACTAGTTCGTATTCTTCATATGGTAGATGTTTTCAAACATACAAAAATTTTCAAACTTTTTTTTTTTGAAAACTCCTACCTTAAGGGTGGTTGGTTGGGAGACCATGCCATGTATACCCTTCTTGAATATCTTTTAAACTTGTGCATGAATGGGTGGTAGTTATATGATGTATACACTTGATCATTATTGTTGTTTCAATTGGTATCATTGGATTCTTTCAATTGGTATCAATTTTGACCTTTATTGTATACTTATATATTTTCATATATGTATGCTTGCTTTTCAAAGAATATCAATTTCAATTGGTATCTACTTTTCATACATATATATGTTTTATTTGTGCTTATTATATTCCTATATCTTTAAGCACAAAATCTTGTTTATACTAGTGCTTGAGCTTTAACTTTGTTTCAATTGATTCAATTTTCAATTGGTATCTTATTTCAAGCCTATGCATTGTTTTTGTTGGTATTTCTTAAAGGGGGGAAAATTCGATTTTCATATTTCAATTGGTATTTGTTTTTCACTCCCTTACTTTATGATAGAAAATAAAAATTTTAAATTGATATCATATGCTTAAAAGGAAAAATACTCTCTTTTGATATCAAGATATTTATTTGAATGTTTTAAATAGGTATCTCAAAATTTTGTTTAAAGAAAATAGTCAAAAGTTTTGATTTGTATTGCCTATATGCAAGGAGAGCTTAACATCTCTTCTACATATAGATTCATGATGAGTGTATCTTGTATTGAAGAGCTTGACAATCTCTTCTTTATGTGGTACACGTGTGTAGGGGGAGCTTCACATCTCCTCTTATGCATTGCATAGTGTATGTTATGTGAATTAGGGCTTGTCATCCCTCCTTCATGTAATGTATCTATGTAGGGAAGCTTCACATCTTCCTCTTCATGAATGTATATAGCATATACCATTTATTTTATTGATCTATGTTTACTTTCAATTGGTATCAAGATGCTACTTTGACATATTTTCAATTGATATCTTAATTGATTGTCACCCCTATTTGGTTTTGCTTTTGTTTTAGACAAAAAGGGGGAGAACATTGTCTTTATTTACCCCTTATTAATGATTGTTTCTTTGTATTAAAAAGGGGGAGAAGATTTTGTTTAGTTTTTGGTTTCTACCCTTTTGTTGATGATTGACAAAAAGGGGGAGAAAGATTTTGAGTTTGATTGTGTTTTATATATGCATGTTTATGTTTTGCATATATTAAGTTTAATTTAGTTTAATTTTAATTAGTATCTAGAGCGTGTTTTGTTTTTGAACATTTCATTGGTATGTAGAACCTTTTATTGTTTATGCATATCTATGCATGTTTCATGTTTTCATATTCATTGCATATTTATGTTTATTTGTTTATGCATGGGTTAAGGGGGAGCTTCTTTGAAGCTTAACTTTAATCCATGCATATATAACTCCATGAGTTTTGTCATCATCAAAAAGGGGGAGATTGTTGGCCCGGAGGCCTTCCTCTCTAATTTTGATGATGATTAACTCATGTAGTTATGTTTACTAATAATCTTGTGATTTTAGTTTCAGATCATGTAACAAGATATTAGTTGGTGATTGCTTCAAAAAGAGGAGTTTGGAAGCCTTCACTTGGTGATTCCCGTGCCGAGCATCAAAATCATACCTTTGCACTCGGTGGATCACGTTTGGGATCGAGTCGACTTGAAGATGGAAGATCGTCAAGAAGACTTAGGTATCCTAGTTTAGTTTAGTATGTTTTAGATCCTTGTGTAAAGCTTAGTATAGTTGATATGCTCAAGTGCACAACACATACAAGTTTTATGTTTTGGATTTGATTTTCATGTATAGTTGATCAAAACAAGTTTAAATGGTTTATATGTATAATAGATGTATTCTAGTTATACATGCATGCTTAAACTTCCTATACAAACTTATTTTGACTTTCCTATTCGTGTATTGAAAAATCAAAGTTTGATAAAATACATGTTTTGATTTTTGGTAAAAATGTTAAAACACAAAAATAGTTTCATATGCTTGATATTTGAGCTAAACTTTTTATCACATGTTTATGTATCAATGCAAAATGATAAAACTATTTTTGGAGACTTTTACAAGACTTAAAAGAATTTTTAGAAATATGTTTAACTGTTTTTCTGACCCAGTTTCTGACCCAAACTGTGGCTGACAGGCCAGGTCGGCCGACCGGACGGTCGACCGAACCAAAGGCCAGTCGATCGTTGCGGTCGACTGACGTGCACAGCCCTATGCACATTTGTCAGACACAGGGCCGGTCGGCCGACCGGATCAGATAGCCTTGCTCTCTGTCGACCGAGCGGTCGACCGGAGCAGAAAAGTCTGCTCTCTGTATCTGGGCGGTCGGCCGGGCGGTCGACCGTATTGCCCCAACGGTCATATTTCTGACCGTTGGCGGTCGACCGGGCCGGTCGACCGCAAGCCTGTCAGGCTGCCAGATCAGCCTAACGGCTAGTTTTCTGTTTGGGCTATAAATACCCCATTTCTTGGGGGTTTTGGTAAGATTTTCTGAGCAAATTTTTCCCTACTCTCTGGTTTTAAAAACAAGTTTTCAAAAGAGTTTAAAGAGCAAAAAGATTCATCTTATTTGTTTTAAGTGTTTTGTTATTTTCAAAGAAAATAGGTTTTTGGGAAATGGTTTATTGTTCTTCATTTCAATATCTATTTGGTATTTTCCCAAGAGTTTTTTCTTTGATCAAAACACTTGTTTTCCATACTTGAGCTATCATCTATCCTATTCTATAGGATCTTTTGTTTAGTGGAAAAGAGAGATTGTTTGTGGTTGAAAGAAACCACTTGTTGTAAAAACCCTCATTGTATTTGTGTATCCCTCTTTGGTAGAGGTTGATCGGAGTGGTATTGGTTTGGATCCCTCTTCGGTAGAGGTGATTGTGTTTGTTGTTGGCTACGGGTCTTATCCCTCTTCGGTAGAGGTGGATTATGGTTGTATTGCCTCGGTGGCATTGTAAGGTTGAGAGAGGAGTTCGGTACTCCTTAGTGGATTAGAAATCCTTCCCGGTGAAGGCGGGGACGTAGAGCTAGGGGCTCGAACCTCGAAACATATCTTTGTGTTTGCGTTTGATCCATTATCTCTAAACTCTCTCTCTCTTTACATTTGTGCAAAGCATCATTCATTCATTCATATCTTATTGCTTGCATTTGTGCCTTGCATTATTTCATATTGTTCGTCTTTATATGCTTGGCTTGTGTGTGTGTGTGCCTCACCTGTACCTAACCAACAAGAGCTTCATATAGCACCTCAACCCATATCTAGGGGGATCAAGAGGAGTTAGTCCAGAGCCCTTCACGGGAAATTCGGCTACACTTGTTGGTTGTACTAAGTGTGTTGCAATTAGTTTTTAAGCTTCCGCATTTAGCGCATTTAGTTTTTAGATTAGCACTATCACCTATTCACCCCCCCTCTAGGTGATTTCAAAATCTAATCAAGATCAAATCTGAGATCAAATTTGGCAGTTGATTGCCACAATCTCTTGACTCTTCTAAAATGAGTAGAAGGATCAGGAGAGATCTTTCAACTATATGGAAAGAATCAAAACGGATCAAGAGGATCAACCGACCTGCCATTTCTAGCCTCGCAGAAGCTGATCCTAGCCTCGCAGCAAGGCTACTTTCTATATTTAAACAGATTTGATTCAATCTGTTGCCATATTTTCAAGGGACAATTATACCCCTGCTCTCCCTATAAATAGTCCACCAGGGGCACAAGGAGAGGAGACCTCCAGAAGTAGAGACCACGCACAGGCGCAAGAGAGGACGACTTCTGAAAGAGAGAGAGAGAGGACTCCACAAGCAGAGACTTCTTCACAATGCATCACGCGCACAAGAATTCAGAGACTTTTAGAGAATTACTTCTCTAATCAGGGTGCTGATACCTTAATCCTTTCTTCTCAAGGAATCTCCGAAACCAGGCGAGAAGGAATTCCTAATTGAAGGCGATTTTGAGAAGTAGTAAGAGGGTTCTACCAACCTTCTGTTCTCTGATTCCCCGAACCAGGCGAGAAGGGAATCTCATCGCTCGCATCGTCAAAGGGACAAAGTGGTCGCGCGCTGACCAGACTCCTATCGGCACACTTCTCCAGAATCTCTGAGGAGATCTACTTGTAATCTTTTAGAATACTTGTAATTTAGCTCCTTAACTCTTTTTATTGTAAGTTTTCCCCTTTGCAAATCCCATGGAAAACAAGATGGCGACTCCGCTGGGGAACGATTTCTCCACTGCTGAGAATCAAGTGTCGCAATGCGACGAACAGACCTTCGGGTCTATCTCTGAATTCAAGGAAGCCCGTGCAGCCAGAGCCCTTCTGGCTAAATCTTCAAAGCAAGTCTCCGCGGAGACAGATAAGGCTCTCTGCGAGCCTACTGCGATCCTCTGGCGCAACAAGGAAGCAGGCCCGCTGTGCAAGCCTATCACTTTCAAGAACCTGGTCGTTCCCTTCGACCAAGGAAAATTTGAAGAAGTCCTCTCTGGGGGTGGTCTAATGCTTCATGCACGGAAACATAGAAAGGTCTTCATGACCAAGGTTTCAGAACAGAAACCAGGAGCAGAATTCTGCCAACACCCCTCAGCCTCGCGCGTGGCTAGTCAGGTTCCCTGCGAACCTATGTCTCCCTTGTCAAAACAGATGTGGAGGCCAAAACAGAAGGCTTTGAATAAAGCCTTAGGCGTAGCTACGCCACAAATGCGTCTCTCTCGCGAAGAAAAAGACAAGATGCCTGCCTGCTCCAGTAAGGCTGCTAGCCGCGAAGTCACAACGGCGACCATACCTTCGCCCAATTCCAGAGTGGTAACAACTCGCGCCAGCCTCGTTCTCATGAGCGAAGCTACTGTACCTCAGCGTACGCATTATGTTCATAGCCGCGAAGCTGGAACCAAAGCACCACAGCGTGCTTCGTTTCCCAGTTCTTCAAGTACTAAGCTCGCTCTTCGCAGCGGAGCTAAGGGATTGCCCCTAAGTGCTGAAAGCGTTGCTTATGCAGCTTCAGCGCCCAAGGGCGTTTCCAAACCTTTTAGCCGCGAACTTAAAGACAAAGCACTATCTAAGGCTAATCGCCTTCGCAGCAGCATAGTGGATAAAGCACCACAGCGTGCTCCGCTCCCCTGTTCATTAAGCGCTAAGCTCGCGGTTTGTAGCTAAGGGATTATCCCTAAGTGTTGACAACATTGCTTATGCAGCTTCAGCACCCAAGGACACTCCCAAGGTTCTTAGCCGCGAAGCTAGAGCTGAAGCACTATTCTGTGCTAATCCCCTCTGCGGTGATAAAAGGAGTAACCTATCAACGGGCAATGAGTACAATCTTCCGCGATCATCTCCGAAAAACGGTAGAATGTGTTGGCCCAGAGGCCTTCCACTCTAGTTTTGATGATGATTAACTCATGTAGTTATGTTTACTAATAATCTTGTGGTTTTAGTTTCAGATCATGTAACAAGATATTAGTTGGTGATTGCTTCAAAAAGAGGAGTTTGGAAGCCTTCACTTGGTGATTCCCGAGCCCGAGCATCAAGATCATACATAGGCTTGCTCGTTGGATCACAGAGTTTTGGATCGAGTCGACTTGAAGATGGAAGATCGTCAAGAAGACTTAGGTATCCATAGTTTAGTGTGTTTAGATCTATTTGTAAAGATAAGAATAGTTGATATGCTCAAGTTCACAATACACACACGTTTTATGGATTTTGGTTTTCATGAATAGATTGATCAAAACAAGTTTACTTTGTTTTTATGTATATTAGATGTGCTCTATATACATATATGCTTACATGACTTATACAAACTTAGTTTGACATACCTATTCATGTAGTTTTATGTTTTGATATTTTAACAAAACATTATTTTGGAATTAAAGACAAAAACCATGATATATATATATATATATATGTTTCATGTATATTGGACTTATGTCCATATGCAACATGCTTCAATGTGTTTAAATATCATGTTTTTGTATTTCAATATGTTTTAGGAAAAATCAGTTTTCCTATTGAAAAATACATGTTTGATAAAATACAAGTTTTGGTTTTTGGTAAAACTTTCAAAACACAAAAATAGTTCAAATTGCTTGATATTTGAGTTGAAATTTTTATCACATGTTTATATATCAATGCAAAATGTAAAAACTATTTTTGGAGATTTTTAGAAGAGATAAAAGAATTTTAAAAATTATTTTTAACCCCAGTTTCTGACCCAGGACAGTGGCTGACAGGCCAGGTCGGTCGACCGTGCGGTTGACCGAACCAAGGGCCGGTCTACCCAGCGGTCGACCGACGTGCACAGCCTTGTGCACGTCTGGCAGGCAATTGGCCGGTCGACCGGACCAGAGAGCTTTGCTCTCTGTATCTGGGCGGTCGACCGAGTTGCCCCAACGGTCATATTTATGACCGCTGGCGGTCGACCGGCCGGTCGACCGCAAGCCTGTCAGGCTGACAGATCAGCCTAACGGCTACTTTTCTTTTGGGGCTATAAATACCCCATCTCTTTGGGGATTTTGACAAGACCTTTGACAAGAAAAATTTGGTGTTTCTCCAGAGTTTATTTTAAGTTTTCAAAAGTATTTTTGGGCTTTAAACTTCAAATTTGGGTTTGTGTTTTAGGGTTTGGGAAAATCAAAGAAAATAGAAATTTGGGAGATTTGTATTGGTTTTCATTTCTATCTTTTACAAGAGTTTTCCCAAGTGTTTTTCTTTGAGTTCTTCTTTTTCAAACACCTAGTATTTCCACACTTGAGTTATATCTTCTATCCTAATCTATTAGGATCTTGTTTTGTGGAAAAGAGGAAAGAGGAGTTGTTTGTGGTTGAAACATACCACTAGTTGTAAACCCTCATTTATTTGTTGTATCCCTCTCGGTGAGGTTGATTGGGTTGTTGGTTTGCTCCCTCTTTGGTAGAGGTTGAGGCTTGTGGTTTGCTCCCTCTAGTGAGAGGTGGAGATTGGTTGTAACCCTCTTCGGTAGAGGTGTTGGTTGTTGGCTTACCCCTCGGTTGTGAGGTGTTGTTTGAGAGAGGAGTTTGGTACTCCTAGTGTTGTAACAAATCCTCCTCGGTGGAGGTTCCCTTGGTGGGAGATAGTGGATTAGAAATCCTTCTCGGTGAAGGCGGGGACGTAGAGCTAGGGGCTCGAACCTCGAAACATATCTTTGTGTTTGCGTTTGATCCATTGTCTCTAAACCCCACCTATGTTTGATTCTTCCAACATCATTGTTTGGAAGACTAAGATGTCCATTTACCTACAAGCCTTAGGATATAAGGTTCACCTTGCCATTACCAAGGAATCCTACCTTAGTGATTGCAAGCATATAGAGGCCAATGCACTAGCCCTTGAGGCTATTAGAAGCACATTAAATAAAGAATATCTTATGCTTGCTTCTAACTTTGATTCCGCATTTGCAGTGTGGAACATGTTGACAACCACAACCACCTCCAGGCTTAAATTGCCTATCCAACTGGAGGAATCTAGTGGAGAATCTAACTCACAATGCTTCATGGTCCAAGGGAATGACTCCCTTGAGGTACATTTGGAATCCCACTTAGATTGTGATGATAGTGCTAGTTCTTCATGTGATGAGAATATTGATCCCCATGCTTTAAATGAAGAACTATCTATTGTGTGTGAAAAATTAATTGAAAAATATAAAATTTTGAAAAAGAAACTGGTAAATTAAATAAAGAAAAGAAGGATTTGTTTTCAAAAATTGAGATTGTTTTGCAAGAGAAAGAGGAGATTTCTAATGATAGGGATTCATTAAAGTCTCAACTTGATCTTGCACTAAAAGAAAATAAATTTTTAAAGTCTAAAATTGATTGCAATGATGTTTTAAAGAAAAATGAAAACTTATCTTCAAAAGTTGATTTTGTTTTAAAAGAGAATGTTACTTTAAAAAATAAAATTGCTTCTATTTCAAATGATGTAAATGTTTGTTTAAAGAAAAATGAAGTTTTGCAAAATAAGATTGATGCACATGTTTGCCATGCTAGGGTAGTTTCACCTAGATCAACTATTGCATGCCACACTTCTTCTTTAATTGGAAAAGATATATCTATGCTTAAGAAGAGTGTTGATTGTATGGGCTCCACTTTGAGCCAATGTGCCAAGAGCCATACACGTTTGGAATCTTTGTTTCGAAAGAAACAAGTTCCATCTATGCATGCACACCATCCACAGCATACACATGCTCCTCACGGACACCATCATCACTTGTATGCTCATGTGTACACTTGTACACATTGTGGACGTAAGGGCCATCTTGCTAGATTGGAAATCCTTCTCGGTGAAGGCGGGGATATGTTTAGAGACAATGGATCAAACGCAAACACAAAGATATGTTTCGAGGTTCGAGCCCCTAGCTCTACGTTCCCGCCTTCACCGAGAAGGATTTCCAATCCACTAAGGAGTACCGAACTTCTCTCTCTCAACCTTACAATGCCACCGAGGCAATACAACCACAATCCACCTCTACCGAAGAGGGATAGGCCCGTAGCCACACAACCAAACTCCACCTCACCAAGAGGGAGTAAACAACAACCTCAACCTCTACCGAAGAGGGAGCAACCCAACTATGAAAGGTTTTAAAATTAGTGATCACAAAAGACCACAAACACAATCTCTTTTCCCACAAACAAAAGATCCTAAATAGAATAGGATAGAAGATATAGCTCAAGTGTGGAAAATAAGTGTTTTGATCAAAGAAAAACTCTTGGGAAAAATACCAAATAGATGTAGATTTTGGATCAAGAAACAAATTCCCAAAAACAATTTTCTTTGAAATAAAACAAAACACTTTAAAACAAATAAGATAGATCTTTTGGCTTTTAAACACTTTTAAAAACTTATTTTATAAACCAGAGAATAGGGAAATTTTTGCTCTTGAAAATCTTAGTTAAAACCCCCAAGAAATGGGGTATAAATAGGCTCCCCAAGAAACTAGCTGTTAGGCTAATCTGTCAGCCTGACAGGCTTGCGGTCGACCGCCAACGGTCATATTTATGATCGTTGGGGCAACCCGGTCGACCGCCCGGTCGACCGCCCAGATACAGAGAGCAAAACTCTCTGGTCCGGTCGACCGCCCGGTCGACCGGCCGCTGTGTCTGCCAGACGTGCACAAGGCTGTGCACGTCGGTCGACCGTATGGTCGACCGACCTTGCCTGTCAGCCACAGTCTGGGTCAGAAACTGGGTAAAAATAATTTTAAAAATTCTTTTATCTCTTCTAAAAATCCCCAAAAATAGTTTTTACATTTTGCATTGATATATAAACATGTGATACAAATTTCAACTCAAATATCAAGCAATTTGAACTATTTTTTTGTTTTGAAAGTTTTACCAAAAACCAAAACTTGTATTTTATCAAACATGTATTTTTTAATAGGAAAACTGATTTTTCCTAAAACTTATTGAAATACAAAAATATGATATTTAAACACATTGAAGCATGTTGCATATGGACATAAGTCCAATATACATGAAACATATCTATATATATCATAGTTTTTGTCTTTAATTCCAAAATAATGTTTTGTTAAAAAATACCAAAACATAAAACTACATGAATAGGTATGTCAAACTAAGTTTGTATAAGTCATGTAAGCATGTATGTATATAGAGCACATCTAATATACATAAAAACAAAGCAAACTTGTTTTGATTAATCTATTCATGAAAACCAATTTCAAAACATAAAACTTGTGTGTGTTGTGCACTAGAGCATATCAACTATTCTAATCTTTACAAATGGATCTAAAACACACTAAACTCTATGATACCTAAGTCTTCTTGACGATCTTCATCTTCAAGCCGACTCGGTCCAAAATACCGTGATCCAACGAGCAAGACTCTGACGAGTGCAAGGTATGATCTTGATGCTCGGGCTCTGGAATCACCATGTGAAGGCTTCAAAACTCATCTTGTTGAAGCAATCATTAACTAATATCTTACTAAATGATCTGAAACTAAAATCACAAGATTATTAGTAAACATAACTACATGAGTTAATCATCATCAAAACTAGAGTGGAAGGCCTCTGGGCCAACAATCTCTCCCTTTTTGATGATGACAAAACTCATGGAGTTATATATGCATGGATTAAAGTTAAGCTTCAAAGAAGCTCCCCCTTAACTCATGCATAGCAATAAACATAATAAATATGCAATGAAAGCTCATAAACATGTATGCATAGTCATGCATAAAACAAGGTACCAAATGCCAAAAACATGCTCTTAAATAATGCTCTTGATACCAATTAAACAATTAAATGACAAACAAATAAATAAGACAAAACATGCATATAAAACATGCATAAACTCACAAATAATTCTCCCCCTTTTTGTCAATCATCAACAAAGGGGTCCAAGTAAAAATAAAACATTCTTCTCACCCTTTTTGTTCGAAACAAAGAATCAACAAAGGGTTCAAACAAACAAATCAATCTAAATTTTCATGGATACCAATTGAAAAAATTAGATCAATAGATACCAATGAAAGTAAATAAAGTAAGCATCTTGATACCAATTTTGAGAAAAACAAATACAATCTTGATACCAATTTAAAGTATTATTCTTTTTAAACATATGATACCAAATTGAAATTATTATTTTCTATCATAAAGTAAGGGAGTGGAATACAAAACCAATGGTAAACCAAATACCAATTGAAAGATAAAATACGAGTTTTCTCCCCCTTTATGAAATACTAAGTAAAACGATGATCAAAAAAATTTTATTTTTCATAAGCTTAAGCATTGTTTAAGATACCAATTGAAAACTAATCAATTGAAACATGAAGGTCATTAAAACTCAAGCTTAGCATAAACAAAATATATGTATATATGAAAATTTGATATCAATCGAAATTGATACTATATGAAGTGCAAGCATACATATAAAAAAATATATGAGTATACAAGAAATGTCAATATTGATACCAATTGAAAAAATCCAATGATACCAATTGAAACAACAATAATATCAAGTGTATATCTCATATTTCCTACCACCCAATCATGTTCAAGTTTAAAATGTTTTTCAATATAAAACATACATGAGCATGGTCGCCCATCCATCCGCCCTTAGAAGGTAGGGGTTTTCAAAAATAGGTTTGAAAATTATAGTATGTTTGAAAACTTCTACCATATCGAAGAATCCCGCAACTAGTTAAATGGAAAAACTTGTTAACTAGTACGAAATCCTTCAAGTAAGGAATAAAACAAAAATATTTTTCAAGAGACAAGAAATCCACATGATATCCAACACTCAAGTCAATGAAGCATAAATATGACTCATGAAAACAAAACATGAATAAACAAGAAAAGTGAGTGTACAAATAAAATGTGAAGATCATAATCATGAAAAATAGACATTAAGCTCAATATTCCTTTAAACAAGAAAATCATCAAAATTATTTAAGCTTCAAGGCATATGTATGTCTTATACAAACTAAGTATACATACATATCCTAAACACAACAAGTCCACAAATGTATATGCATGAAGGCACGTGGCTCAAAGGATGTATATGTATAATCAATAGTTTAGACAAGATGGACATATACATGAAGTTAAACATGAAAAATATGAAAACATGGATAAAAAAAGAATACAAGTTAAATGCATGAATCATCAAAACTAGACTATACTAGCACATCTAATGGGTACAAATAATCGTTCAAGCACAAACATATATAAATTTACTTGTGGCCCACTATATATACAAGTATAAATCCTAGTCTTAATGAAAACTAACATTTAAACATATATTCAACATTTAAAGCATAAAAACAAGACAAAAATTAACATGAAAAACATAAACATGATTATTATGTAAATCCACATGTTATTAAACCTATGATAAACATAATAGCTAAACAAATGGTGAGAACACAAAATAATAGTCCATATTAAACATGGGTGTCTCAAATACTATACATGTATGTCAAGAGTCTAATAATCATGGCATTTACATAATAATCTATAAACATCAAAGCATGCTATAAATAATGA
The DNA here is from genome assembly GCA_038442645.1 of Agave tequilana. NCBI lineage: Eukaryota > Viridiplantae > Streptophyta > Magnoliopsida > Asparagales > Asparagaceae > Agave > Agave tequilana. The sequence goes on along the minus strand of JAVJIF010003437.1, from coordinate 140,981 downwards.
ACATGAAGGCATGCAAAAATAAATAAGGAGTAAGAGATCGTTACCAAAACCTATGAGGCAACTCTCCATGACTCCAAAAAAAGGTGGTCCTCCACCAAACATCCCTTGAAAGTGATGCATCCAAATGATTTCCATGAAGCTCGGAACGCATCCACTCCAAGGTACCGCTACTCTCACGTCATGTGAGAGCCCACACCTACATCATAAACAAGAGGGGTGGTCTTTGGTACCCATATCTTTTTGGGTCCATGGGGGTTAGTACCTTCTCTAATCCAAACAAAATTATTTGCTAAATTTTCATCATATATACGATCATAACAAAATCTAGCAAGATGGCCCTTACGTCCACAATGTGTACAAGTGTACACATGAGCATACAAGTGATGATGGTGTCCGTGAGGAGCATGTGTATGCTGTGGATGGTGATGCATAGATGGAACTTATTTCTTTCGAAACAAAGATTCCAAACGTGTATGACTCTTGGCACATTGGCTCAAAGTGGAGCCCATACAATCAACACTCTTCTTAAGCATAGATATATCTTTTTCAATTAAAGAAGAAGTGTTGCATGCAATAGGTGATCTAGGTGAAACTACCCTAGCATGGCAAACATGTGCATCAATCTTATTTTGCAAAACTTCATTTTTCTTTAAACAAACATTTACATCATTTGAAATAGAAGCAATTTTATTTTTCAAAGCAACATTCTCTTTTAAAACAAAATCAACTTTTGAAGACAAGTTTTCATTTTTCTTTAAAACATCATTGCAATCAATTTTAGACTTTAATAATTTATTTTCTTTTAGTGCAAGATCAAGTTGAGACTTCAATGAATCCCTATCATTAGAAATCTCCTCTTTCTCTTGCAAAACAATCTCATTTTTTGAAAACAAATCCTCCTTTTCTTTATTTAATTTACAAGTTTTCTTTTTCAAAATTTTATATTTTTCAATTAATTTTTCACACACAATAGATAGTTCTTCATTTAAAGCATGGGGATCAATATTTTCATCACATGAAGACTAGCACTATCATCACAATCTAAGTGGGATTCCAAATGTACCTCAAGGGAGTCATTCCCTTGGACCATGAAGCATTGTGAGTTGGATTCTCCACTAGATTCCTCCAGTTGGATAGGCAATTTAAGCTTGGAGGTGGTTGTGGTTGTCAACATGTTCCACACTGCAAATGCGGAATCAAAGTTAGAAGCAAGCATAAGATGTTCTTTATTTAATGTGCTTCTAATAGCCTCAAGGGCTAGTGCATTGGCCTCTATATGCTTGCTATCACTAAGGTAGGATTCCTTGATAATGGCAAGATAAACCTTATATCCTAAGGCTTGTAGGTAAATGGACATCTTAGTCTTCCAAACAATGATGTTGGAAGAATCAAACATAGGTGGGGTCATGAAGTCCATGGGTCCAAACTATATGTGTGCAAACAAGCAAAATGCAAATGATAGATTAGCAAACAAGGATCTCACTCCTAGGATGTTAAGCCTAAGTATCAGGAGCGTAGGCTCTGATACCAATTGAAAATCACCAAGGGCGGGTGAATAGGTGATAATGGCTAATCTAGAAACTAAATGCGGAAGCTAAAAACTATTTTGCAACACACTTAATACAACCAACAAGTGTAGCCAAATTCCCCGTGAAGGGCTCTGGACTAACTCCTCTTGATTCCCCTAAATAAGGGTTGAGGTGCTATATGAAGCTCTTGTGGTTAAGTATAAGTGAGGCACACACAAGCAAGCCAAGTATTTAAAGATGAACAATATGAAATAATGCAAGGCACAAATGCAAATATGATATGATACTAAGAAAGATGCTTTGCACAAATAAAAGAGAGAGAGTTAGAGAGACAATGGATCAAACGCAAACACAAGGATATGTTCCGAGGTTCGAGCCCCTAGCTCTACGTCCCCGCCTTCACCGAGAAGGATTTCCAATCCACTAAGGAGTACCGAACTCCTCTCTCAACCTTACAATGCCACCGAGGCAATACAACCACAATCCACCTCTACCGAAGAGGGATAGGCCCGTAGCCACACAACCAAACTCCACCTCACCAAGAGGGAGTAAACAACAACCTCAACCTCTACCGAAGAGGGAGCAACCCAACAATGAAAGGTTTTAAAATTAGTGATCACAAAAGACCACAAACACAATCTCTTTTCCCACAAACAAAAGATCCTAAATAGAATAGGATAGAAGATATAGCTCAAGTGTGAAAAATAAGTATTTTGATCAGAGAAAAACTCTTGGGAAAAATACCAAATAGATGTAGATTTTTGGATCGAGAAACAAATTCCCAAAAATAATTTTCTTTGAAATAAAACAAAACACTTTAAAACAAATAAGATAGATCTTTTGGCTCTTAAACACTTTTAAAAACTTATTTTATAAACCAGAGAATAGGAAAATTTTTGCTCTTGAAAATCTTAGTTAAAACCCCCAAGAAATGGGGTATAAATAGGCTCCCCAAGAAACTAGCCGTTAGGCTGATCTGTCAGCCTGACAGGCTTGCGGTCGACCGCCAACAGTCATATTTATGACCGTTGGGGCAACCCAGTCGACCGCCCGGTCGACCGGCCCACTGTGTCTGCCAGACGTGCACAAGGCTGTGCACGTCGGTCGACCGTACGGTCGACCGACCTTGCCTGTCAGCCACAGTCTGGGTCAGAAACTGGGTAAAAATAATTTTAAAAATTCTTTTATCTCTTCTAAAAATCCCCAAAATTAGTTTTTACATTTTGCATTGATATATAAACATGTGATAAAAATTTCAACTCAAATATCAAGCAATTTGAACTATTTTTGTGTTTTGAAAGTTTTACCAAAAATCAAAACTTGTATTTTATCAAACATGTATTTTTCAATAGGAAAACTGATTTTTCCTAAAACTTATTGAAATACAAAAACATGATATTTAAACACATTGAAGCATGTTGCATATGGACATAAGTCCAATATACATGAAACATATATATATATATATATATATATAATATATATATATTATATATATATATATATATATATTATATATATATATATATATATATATATATATCATAGTTTTTGTCTTTAATTCCAAAATAATGTTTTGTTAAAAAATACCAAAACATAAAACTACATGAATAGGTATGTCAAACTAAGTTTGTATAAGTCATGTAAGCATGTATGTATATAGAGCACATCTAATATACATAAAAACAAAGCAAACTTGTTTTGATCAATCTATTCATGAAAACCAATTTCAAAACATAAAACTTGTGTGTGTTGTGCACTTGAGCATATCAACTATTCTTATCTTTACAAATGGATCTAAAACACACTAAAATCTATGATACCTAAGTCTTCTTGACGATCTTCATCTTCAAGCCGACTCGGTCCAAAACACCGTGATCCAACGAGCAAGACTCCGACGAGTGCAAGGTATGATCTTGATGCTCGGGCTCTGGAATCACCATGTGAAGGCTTCAAAACTCATCTTGTTGAAGCAATCACCAACTAATATCTTGCTAAATGATCTGAAACTAAAATCACAAGATTATTAGTAAACATAACTACATGAGTTAATCATCATCAAAACTAGAGTGGAAGGCCTCTGGGCCAACATTGGTATCAGAGTCTACTCTCCTGATACTTAGGCTTAATATCCTAGGAGTGAGATCCTTATTTGCTAATCTTGTTTGCATTTGCTTGTTTGCACACATATAGTTTATACCATAGACTTCATGACCCCACCTAGATTTGACCCTTCCAACATTCTTATTTGGAAGACTAGGATGTCCATCTACCTTCAAATCCTAGGCTTACATGTTTTTCTTGCCGCTACCAAGAAATGCTATCTTGGTAATCGCATTCATATAGGGGCCAATGCACAAGCCCTTGAGGCCATTAGAAGCACATTATCTAAAGATTATCTTATGAGTGTTTCTAACATTGATTCCGTCTTTACAGTGTGGAACAAATTGACAACCACAACCATCACCTCCGAGCTTCAAATGCCAATCCAACAAGAGGAGGAGTCTAGTGGAGAATCCGATTCACAATGCTTCATGGTCCAAGGGAATAACTCCCTTGAGGTATAATCAGAAACTCAACTAGATAGTGATAGTTTTGATTCTAGTTCTTCATATGATGAGAATATTGATCCCCATGCTTTGAATGAAGAACTTTCCATTGTTTGCGAAAAATTAATAGAAAAATATAAAGTTTTGAAAAAGAAAAGTCTAGGCCTTGAAAAAGAAAATAAAAGTATGCATTCTAGACTTAACAATGTTTTGCAAGAGAAGGTTGAGGTCTATAATGAAAGGGATTCATTGAGATCTCAATTAGACCTTGCACTAAAAGAAAATGAATTTTTAAAATCTAAAAATGATTGCCATGTTATTTTAAAGAAAAATGAAAACTTGTCTTCAAAATTGATTTTGTTTTAAAGGAGAATGTTGCTTTGAAAAATAAAATAATTTCTATTTCAAATGATTTAAATGTTTGTTTAAAGAAAAATGAAGTTTTAAAAAATAAGATTGATGCACATGTTTGCCATGCTAGGGTAGTATCACACACTTCACCTATTGCATGCCACACTTCTTCTTTAATTAACAATGATATATCTTTACTTAAGAAGAGTGTTGATTGTTTGAGCTCACTTTGAGCCAATGTGTTGTTGGGCATACACGATTGGAATCTTTGTTTCGAAAGAAACAAGTTCCATCTATTCATGCACACCCTCCACGGCATACACATGCTCCTCACGGACACCATCACACTTTGTATGCTCATGTGTACACTTGTACACATTGTGGACGTAAGGGCCACCTTGCTAGATTTTGCTATGATAGAATACATAATGTAAATTTAGCAAATAATTTTGTTTGGGTTAGAGAAGGGACTAACCCCATGGACCCAATAAGATATGGGTACCAAAGACCCCCTCCTATTATTTTTGATGTAGGTGTGGGCTCTCGCATGACGTGAGAGTAGCGGTACCTTGGAGTGGATGCGTTCCGAGCTTCATGGAAATCATTTAGATGCATCACTTTCAAGGGATGTTTGGTGGGAGGACCATCGTGTTTTGGAGACATGGAGAAGTTGCCTCATAGGTTTTGGTAACGGTCTCTTACTCCTTATTTATTTATGCATGCTTTTCATGTTCATTATTTGTAGCATGTTTTGTTAATTATATGATCATTATGAAAATGCAATGATTATTAGACTCTTGACATACATGTATAGTATTTGAGACACCCATGTTTAATTTGAACTATTATTTTGTGTTCTCACTATTGTTTGGTATTGTGTATATCATAGTTCTAATAACATGTGGGTTTACATAATAATCATGTTTATGTTTTTCATGTTAATTTTTGTCTTGTTTTATGCTTCATGCATTGATTACATGTTTAGATGTTAGTTTTTATTAAAACTAGGTATATACTTGTGCATATAGTGGGTCACAAATAAATCTATATATGTTTGGGCTTGAATGCTTATTTGTTCCCATTAGATATGTTAGTATTGTCTAGTTTTGATGATTCATGTATTTTAAACTTGTATTCCTATTTTTGGATTTGTTTTATGAGTTTTCATTTCATGTATATGTTTATTTTGCCAAACTTTAAGATATACATGTATACCCCTTGAGTCATTTGCTTTTCATGCAAATCTTTATTTATGGACTCAATTGTGTTGGGGATATGTATGTATACTTCTTGTGTTGACAAATCATACATATACCTTGGAATGAAATTTGTTTTAATGAAAATTTAATTTATTCATGTTTTCATGTATTTATGTTTAAACTTCATATATATGTCCATCTTATCCAAACTATTATTATACATATACATCCTTTTGAGCCACGTGCCTTCATGCATATATCTTTGTGGACTCGTTGTGTTTGGATATCTATGTATACTTTAGCTTGTACATGACATACATATACCTTGAAGTATAAACTAGTTTTAATGAAAAATGTAGTGTTTTATATGTTTTGATGGTTTCATGTTTAAGGAATTTACATTGAGCTTAAATACAAATTTTTCATGATTATGAACTTCACATTTTTCTTATGCACTCACCTTTCATGTTTACTCATGTTTTTGTTTTCATGAGTCGTTTGTGCTTCATTGACTTTGAGTGTTGGCTATCTTGTGAGTTCATTTTTCATAAAAATATTTATGTTTTATTCCTTGCTTGAAGGATTTCGTACAAGTTAACAAGTTTTTCCATTTAACTAGTTGCGGTATTCTTCGTTATGGTAGATGTTTTCAAACATATACTAATTTTCAAACCTATTTTTGAAAACCCCTACCTTCCGAAGGGCGGTTGGATGGGAGATCATGCTCATGTATGCCTTATAGTGAAAATCATTTTAAACTTGAACATGATTGGGAGGATAGGTTATATGAGTTATACCTTGCTATTATTGTTGTTTCAATTGGTATCATTGAATTCTTTCAATTGGTATCAATTTTGATCTTCTTGTATACTCATATGTGTTTTATATGTATGCTTTCAATTCCAATAGTATCAATTTCGATTGGTATTAAATTTTTCATACATATATATTTTGTTTATGCTTAAGCTTGTATGTTTAAATGAATATCATGTTTCAATTGACTAGTTTTCAATTGGTATCCTTAAACAAGCTTATGCATGCTTTTAATTGGTTTTTCATAAAGGGGGAGAAAACTCATATTTTAGTTTTCAATTGGTATTTTGTTCCCTTGCTTTATGATAGAAAATAATAATTTCAATTGATATCATATGTTTAAAATGAACAATTATTTCAATTGGTATCAAGATGTTGTTTTCATTTTTTTAAATTGGTATCAAGAGGCACTTCTTTGACATATTTTTTTAATTGATATCATGTTTAAAGTCACCCCTTATTGACTTTGTTTTTGGTTTAGACAAAAAGGGTCAAAACATTATTTTTATTGTTTTGGTTTTTACCTTTTGTTGATTCTTTGTTTCGAACAAAATGGGGAGAAAGAAAATTATTGTTTTGCTTTTGCTTTTACCCCTTTATTGATGATTGACAAAAAGGGGGATAATTATTTGAGAGTTTAACATGCATATAAACTCAAACTCTTCTCAAAATATGCATGATTGGTACATGTTTTTATATGCATACTTATGATTTTGCATATATTAAGTTTAATTGGTATCTAGAGCATGTTTATTTGTTTTTGAAAATTTCATTGGTATCTAGAGCCTTTTATTGTTTATGCATATCTATGCATATTTCATGCTTCATAATTCATTGCATATTTATGTTTATTTGTTTATGCATGAGTTAAGGGGAGCTTCTTTGAAGCTTAACTTTAATCCATGCATATATAACTCTATGAGTTTTGTCATCATCAAAAAGGGGGAGATTGTTGGCCCAGAGGCCTTCCACTCTAGTTTTGATGATGATTAACTCATGTAGTTATGTTTACTAATAATCTTGTGGTTTTAGTTTCAGATCATGTAACAAGATATTAGTTGGTGATTGCTTCAAAAAGAGGAGTTTGGAAGCCTTCACTTGGTGATTCCAGAGCCTGAGCATCAAGATCATACATAGCCTTGCTCGTTGGATCACGGAGTTTTGGATCGAGTCGACTTGAAGATGGAAGATCGTCAAGAAGACTTAGGTATCCATAGTTTAGTGTGTTTAGATCTATTTGCAAAGATAAGAATAGTTGATATGCTCAAGTTCACAATACACACACGTTTTATGGATTTTGGTTTTCATGAATAGATTGATCAAAATAAGTTTACTTTGTTTTTATGTATTAGATGTGCTCTATATACATATATGCTTAGATGACTTATACAAACTTAGTTTGACATACCTATTCATGTAGTTTTATGTTTTGGTATTTTAATAAAACATTATTTTGGAATTAAAGACAAAAACCATGATATATATATATATATATATGTTTCATGTATATTGGACTTATGTCCATATGCAACATGCTTCAATGTGTTTAAATATCATGTTTTTGTATTTCAATATGTTTTAGGAAAAATTAGTTTTCCTATTGAAAAATCTAAGTTTGATAAAATATATATTTTGGTTTTTGGTAAAAATGATAAGACACAAAAAATAGTTTGAATTGCTTGATATTTGAGTTGAAACTTTTATCACATGTTTATATATCAATCCAAAATGTTAAAACTATTTTTGGGGATTTTTTAGAAGAGATAAAAGAATTTTAAAAATTATTTTTAACCCCAGTTCTGACCCAGGACAGTGGCTGACAGGCCAGGTCGGTCGACCGTGCGGTCGACCGAACCAAGGGCCGGTCAACCCAGTGGTCGACCGACGTGCACAACTTGTGCACGTCTGGCAGGCAATTGGCCGGTCGACCGGACCAAAGAGCTTTGCTCTCTGTATCTGGGCGGTCGACCGGCGGTCGACCGAGTTGCCCCAACGGTCATATTTATGACCGTTGGCGGTCGACTGGTCGGTCGACCGCAAGCCTGTCAGGCTGACAGATCAGCCTAACGGATAGTTTTCTTTTGGGGCTATAAATACCCCATCTCTTTGGGAATTTTGACAAGACCTTTGACAAGAAAAATTTGGTGTTTCTCCAGAGTTTATTTTAAGTTTTCAAAAGTGTTTTTTAGGCTTTAAACTTCAAATTTGGGTTTGTGTTTTAGGGTTTGGGAAAATAAAAAAAATAGAAATTTGGGAGATTTGTATTGGTTTTCATTTCTATCTTTTACAAGAGTTTTCCCAAGTGTTTTTCTTTGAGTTCTTGTTTTCTAAACACCTAGTATTTCCACACTTGAGCTATATCTTCTATCCTAATCTATTAGGATCTTGTTTTGTGAAAAAGAGGAAAGAGGAGTTGTTTGTGGTTGAAACATACCACTAGTTGTAAACCCTCATTTGTTTGTTGTATCCCTCTCGGTGAGGTTGATTGGGTTGTTGGTTTGCTCCCTCTTTGGTAGAGGTTGAGGCTTGTGGTTTGCTCCCTCTAGTGAGAGGTGGAGATTGGTTGTAACCCTCTTCGGTAGAGGTGTTGGTTGTTGGCTTACCCCTCGGTTGTGAGGTGGTTGTTTGAGAGAGGAGTTTGGTACTCCTAGTGTTGTAACAAATCCTCCTCGGTGGAGGTTCCCTCGTGGGAGATAGTGGATTAGAAATCCTTCTCGGTGAAGTCGGGGACGTAGAGCTAGGGGCTCGAACCTCGAAACATATCTTTGTGTTTGTGTTTGATCTATTGTCTCTAAACCTCTCTCTCTTTTATATGTGCAAAGCATCATTCATATCATTCATATCATTCATTGCTTGTGTTGTGCCTTGCATATTTCATATTGCTATATCTTGTATATGCTTGGTTGTTTGTGTGTGCCTCACTTATACTTAACCACAAGAGCTTCATATAGCACCTCAACCCTTATCTAGGGGAATCTGAAATCACCTAGAGGGGGGGGGTGAATAGGTGATATGCTAATCTATAAACTAAATGCGCTAAATGCGGAAGCTTAAAAACTAATTTGCAACACACTTAGTACAACACACAAGTGTAGCCGAATTCCCCGTGAAGGGCTCTAGACTAACTCCTCTTGATTCCCTTAGATAAGGGTTGAGGTGCTATATGAAGCTCTTATGGTTAAGTACAAGTGAGGCACACATAAGCAAGCCAAGCATATAAAGATGAACAATATGAAAGATGCAAGGCAACACAAGCAATATGAATGATATGAATGAAGAATGATGCTTTGCACAAATAAAAGAGAGAGAGTTAAGAGATAATGGATCAAACGCAAACACAAAGTTATGTTTCGAGGTTCGAGCCCCTAGCTCTACGTCCCCGCCTTCACCAAGAAGGATTTTCAATCCACTAAGGAGTACCGAACTCCTCTCTCAACCTTACAATGCCACTGAGGCAATACAACCATAATCCATCTCTACCGAAGAGGGATAAGGCCCGTAGCCAACAATCTCAATCACCTCTACCAAAGAGGGATCCAAACACCACTCCGATCAACCTCTACCAAAGAGGGATACACAAATACAAGGAGGGTTTTTACAACAAGTGGTTTCTTTCAACCACAAACAATCTCTCTTTTTCACTAAACAAAAGATCCTATAGAATAGGATAGATGATAGTTCAAGTGTGGAAACCAAGTGTTTTGATCAAAGAAAATCTCTTGGGAAAATACCAAATTGATATAGAAATGAAGAACAAGAAACCAATTCCCAAAAACCTATTTTCTTTGAAAATAACAAAACACTTAAAAACAAACAAGATTGATCTTTTGGCTCTTTAAACACTTTTGAAAACTTATTTTTAAAACCAGAGAATGGGGAGAATTTTGCTCTAAAAATCTTAGCCAAAACCCCCAAGAAATGGGGTATTTATAGGCTCCCCAAGAAACTAGCCGTTAGGCTGATCTGTCAGCCTGACAGGCTGGCGGTCGACCGCCCGGTCGACCGCCAACGGTCATAAATATGATCGTTGGAGCATCCCGGTTGACCGCCCGGTCGACCGCCTAGATACAGAGAGCAAGGCTCTCTGGTCCGGTCGGCCGACCGGCCGACCGGCCCTGTGTCTACCAGACGTGCACAAGGCTGTGCACGTCGGTCGACCGCAACGGTCGACCGGCCCTTGGTTCGGTCGACCGTGCGGTCGACCGACCTGGCCTGTCAGCCGCAGTCCTGGGTCAGAAACTGAGGTTAAAAAATAATTTTAAAAATCTTTTATCTCTTCTAAAAATCTCCAAAAATAGTTTTAACATTTTGCATTGATATATAAACATGTGATAAAAGTTTCAACTCAAATATCAAGCAATTCAAACTATTTTTGTGTTTTATCATTTTACCAAAAACCAAAACTAGTATTTTGTCAAACTAGGATTTTTCAATAGGAAATCTAATTTTTCCTAAAATTTATTGAAATACAAAAACATGATATTTAAACACATTGAAGTATGTTATATATGGACATAAGTCCAATATACATGAAACATAAATATATCATGGTTTTTGTCTTTAATTCCAAAATAATGTTTTGTTAAAAATACTAAAACATAAAACTACATGAATAGGCATGTCAAACTAAGTTTGTATAAGTCATGTAAGCATGTATGTATATAGAGCACATCTAATATACATAAAAATAAAGTAAACTTGTTTTGATCAATCTATTTATGAAAACCAAATCCAAAACATAAAACTTGTGTGTGTTGTGCACTTGAGCATATCAACTATACTAAGCTTTACAAATGGATCTAAACACACTAAACTAAAAACTAGGATACCTAAGTCTTCTTGACGATCTTCCATCTTCAAGTCGACTCGATCTAAAACTCCGTGATCCAACGAGCAAGGCTATGTATGATCTTGATGCTCGGGCACGGGAATCACCAAGTGAAGGCTTTCAAACTCCTCTTTTTGAAGCAATCACCAACTAATATCTTGTTACATGATGTGAAACTAAAATCACAAGATTATTAGTAAACATAACTACATGAGTTAATCATCATCAAAACTAGAGAGGAAGGCCTCCGGGCCAACAATCTCCCCTTTTTGATGATGACAAAACTCATGGAGTTATATATGCATGGATTAAAGTTAAGCTTCAAAGAAGCTCCCCCTTAACTCATGCATAAACAAATAAACATAAATATGCAATGAATTATGAAACATGAAACATGCATAGATATGCATAAACAATAAAAGGCTCTAGATACCAATGAAATTTTCAAAAAAAAACAAATAAACATGCTCTAGATACCAATTAAACTTAATATATGCAAAACCATAAATATGCATATAAACTCAAACTCAAAATCTTTCTCCCCCTTTTTGTCAATCATCAACAAAGGGGTAAAAACCAAAACAATAAATTTTTCTCCCCATTTGTTCGAAACAAAGAATCAACAAAGGGATCAAAACAATAAACAATGTTCTCCCCCTTTTTGTCTAAAACAAAATAAAGTCAATAAGGGGTGACTTTAAATATGATACCAATTAAAAAATATGTCAATGAAGTGCCTCTTGATACCAATTTTAAAACAATGAAAACCAATATCTTGATACCAATTGAAATAATTGTTCATTTTAAACATATGATATCAATTTGAAATTTTTATTTTCTATCATAAAGTAAGGGAGTGGAAATACAAATACTAATTGAAATATAAAAATCGAATTTTCTCCTCCTTTATGAAATACCAATAAAAACGATGCATAGGCTTGAATTAAGATACCAATTGAAAATTAAATCAATTGAAACAAAGTTAAAGCTCAAGCACTAGTATAAACAAGATATATATATATATATATATATATATATATATATATATATATATATATATATATATATATATATATATATATATATATATATATATATTATATATATATATATATGAAAAATTTAATACCAATCGAAATTGATACAATTGGAATTGAAAGCATACATACATACGAACATATATGAGTATACAAGAAAGGTCAAAATTGATACCCATTGAAAGAATCAAATGATACCAATTGAAACAACAATAATATCAAAGTATATCTCATATTATAATGAAGAATACGAACTAGTTAAAATAAAAAGTTTTGTTAACTAGTACGAAATCCTTCAAGCAAGGAATAAAACAAAAATATTTTCCATGAAAAATGAAATCCACATGATATTCAACACTCAAGTCGATAAAGCACATATATGACTCATGAAAATAAAACATGAGCAAACAAGAAATGTGAGTGTACTAATACAATGTGAAGAACATGATCATGAAAGTATTCAATTTAGCTCAATATTCCTTAAACACAAAAATCATCAAAACTATTTAATCTTCAAGGTATATGTATGTCTTATACAAACTAAAGTATACATACATATCCAAACACAACGAGTCCACAAAGATATATGCATGAAGGCACGTGGCTCAAAAGATGTATATGTAACAATAATTTGGATAAAATGGACATATACATGAAGTTTAAACATAAATACATGAAAACATGAATAACTAAATTTTCATTAAAACAAATTTCATTTCAAGGTATATGTATGATTTGTCAACACAAGAAGTATACATGCATATCCCTAAACACAATTGAGTCCATAAAAAAGATTTGCATGAAAGGCAAATGACTCAAGGGGTATACATGTATATCTTAAGGTTTGGCAAAAATACATATATACATGAAATGAAAACACATAAACATAAAACAAATTCAAAAATAGGAATACAAGTTTAAAATGTATGAATCATCAAAACTAGACTATACTAGCACATCTAATGGGTTCAAATAAGCATTCAAGTACAAACATATATAGATTTATTTGTGGCCCACTATATGCACAAATATATACCTAGTTTTAATGAAAACTAACATCTAAACATGTAATCAAATCATTAAGCATAAAACAAGACATAAATAAATATGATAAACATAAACATGATTATTATGTAAATTCACATGATATTAAACCTATGATAAGCATGATAGCTAAACAATGGTGAGAACACTAAAATAATAGTCCATATTAAACATGGTGTCTCAAAATGCTATACATGCATGTCAATGATCTAATAATCATGGCATTTTCATAATGATCATATAAACAACAAACATGCTACAAATAATGAACATGAAAAGTATGCATAAATAAATAAGGAGTAAGAGACTGTTACCAAAACCTATGAGGTAACTCTCCTTGTCTCCAAAACATGGTGGTCCTCTCCACCAAACATCCCTGAAAGTGATACATCCAAATAGTCCACATGAAGCTTGGAACGCATCCACTCCAAGGTACCGCTACTCTCACGTCATGCGAGAGCCCACACCTACATCATAAACAATAGGAGGGGGTCTTTGGTACCCATATCTTATTGGGTCCATGGGGGTTAGTACCATTCCTAACCCAAACAAATTTATTTGCTAAATTTACATCATGTAATCTATCAAAGCAAAATTTAGCAAGGTGGCCCTTACGTCCACAATGTGTACAAGTGTACACATGAGCATACAAGTGATGATGGTGTCCGTGAGGAGCATGTGTATGCCGTGGAGGGTGTGCATGCATAATAGGAACTTGTTTCCTTCGAAACAAGGATTCCAAACGTGTATGCCCAACAACAAATTGGCTCAAAGTGGAGCCCAAACAACCAACACTCTTCTTAAGCATGGATATATCATTGTTAATCAAGGAAGAAGTGTGGCATGCAATGGGTGTGCTAGATGGAACTACCCTAGCATGGCAAACATGTGCATCTATTTTATTTTTCAAAGAAACATTTTCTTAACACAAATATCTAATTCTTTTGTAATAAAATCAATTTCCTTTTTCAAAGAATCATTATTTTTTACAACAAAATCAAGTTTTGAAGTTAAAACTTTATTTTTATTCAAAACATCATTACAATCATTTTTAGACTTTAAAAACTCATTTTCTTTAAGTGCAAGATCTAGTTGAGATTTCAATGAATCCCTCTCATTAGAAATCTCCTCTTTCTCTTGCAAAATCATGTTTAGCTTAGAAGACAAATTCTCTTTTTCTTTATTTAAAGCACAAGTCTTCTTTTTCAAAACTTTATATTTTTCAAGGAGTTTTTCACACACAATGGATAGTTCTTCATTCAAAGCATGGGCATCAATATTCTCATCACATGAAGAACTAGCATACTCATTACAATCTAGTTGAGATTCCGAATATACCTCAGGGAGTCATTCCCTTGGACCGTATAGCATTGTTGTGGCTCGGATTTATCTCCACTAGATTCCTCCTCTTGTTGGATAGGCGTTTGAAGCTTGGAGGTTGTGGTTGTGGTTGTCAATTTGTTCCACACTGCAAAGGCGGAATCAATGTTAGAAACACTCATAAGATAATCTTTAGATAATGTGCTTCTAATGGCCTCAAGGGCTAGTGCATTGGCCCCTATATGCTTGCTATCACTAAGGAAGGATTCCTTGATAATGGCAAGGTGAACCTTATATCCTAGGGTTTGTAATAGATGGACATCCTAATCTTCCAAACAAGAATATTGGAAGGGTCAAACATAGGTGGGGTCATGAAGTCCATGGATGTAAACTATATGTGTGCGAACAAGCAAAATGCAAATGATAGATTAGCAAATAAGGAGCTCACTCCTAGGATGTTAAGCCTAAGTATCAGGAGCGTAAGCTCTGATACCAATTGAAATCACCTAGAGGGGGGTGAATAGGTGATATGCTAATCTATAAACTAAATGTGCTAAATACGGAAGCTTAAAAACTAATTTGCAACACACTTAGTACAACACACAAGTGTAGCCGAATTCCCCGTGAAGGGCTCTGGACTAACTCCTCTTGATTCCCCTAGATAAGGGTTGAGGTGCTATATGAAGCTCTTGTGGTTAAGTACAAGTGAGGCACACACAAGCAAGCCAAGCATATAAAGATGAAAAATATGAAAGATGCAAGGCAACACAAGCAATATGAATGATATGAATGAAGAATGATGCTTTGAACAAATAAAGAGAGAGAGAGTTAAGAGATAATGGATCAAACACAAACACAAAGATATGTTTCGAGGTTCGAGCCCCTAGCTCTACGTCCCCGCCTTCACCGAGAAGGATTTCCAATCCACTAAGGAGTACCGAACTCCTCTCTCAACCTTACAATGCCACCGAGGCAATACAACCACAATCCACCTCTACCGAAGAGGGATAAGGCCCGTAGCCAACAATCTCAACTACCAAAGAGGGATCCAAACACCACTCCGATCAACCTCTACCAAAGAGGGATACACAAATACAAGGAGGGTTTTTACAAGTGGTTTCTTTCAACCACAAACAATCTCTCTTTTCCACTAAACAAAAGATCCTATAGAATAGGATAGATGATAGCTCAAGTGTGGAAACTAAGTGTTTTGATCAAAGAAAATCTCTTAGGAAAATACCAAATTGATATAGAAATGAAGAACAAGAAACCAATTCCCAAAAACCTATTTTCTTTGAAAATAACAAAACACTTAAAAAACAAACAAGATTGATCTTTTGGCTCTTTAAATACTTTTGAAAACTTATTTTTAAAACCAGAGAATGGGAAAAAAATTGCTCTAAAAATCTTAGCCAAAACCCCCAAGAAATGGGGTATTTATAGGCTCCCCAAGAAACTAGCCGTTAGGCTGATCTGTCAGCCTGACAGGTTGGCAGTCGACCGCCCGGTCGACCGCCAACGGTCATAAATATGACCGTTGGAGCATCCCGGTCGACCGCCCAGATACAGAGAGCAAGACTCTCTGGTCCGGTCGGCCGACCGGCCGACCGGCCCTATGTCTGCCAGACGTGCACAAGGCTGTGCACGTCGGTCGACCGCAACGGTCGACCGGCCCTTGGTTCGGTCGACCGTGCGCTCGACCGACCTGGCCTGTCAGCCACAGTCTTGGGTCAGAAACTGGGGTTATAAATAATTTTAAAAATCTTTTATCTCTTCTAAAAATCCCCAAATATAGTTTTAACATTTTGCATTGATATATAAACATGTGATAAAAGTTTCAACTCAAATATCAAGCAATTCAAACTATTTTTGTGTTTTATCATTTTACCAAAATCAAAACTAGTATTTTGTCAAACTACGATTTTTCAATAGGAAATCTAATTTTTCATAAAATTTATTGAAATACAAAAACATGATATTTAAACACATTGAAGCATGTTGCATATGGACATAAGTCCAATATACATGAAACATAAATTTATCATGGTTTTTGTCTTTAATTCCAAAATAATATTTGTTAAAAATACCAAAACATAAAACTACATGAATAGGCATGTCAAACTAAGTTTGTATAAGTCATGTAAGTATGTATGTATATAGAGCACATCTAATATACATAAAAACAAAGTAAACTTGTTTTGATCAATCTATTCATGAAAACCAAATCCAAAACATAAAACTTGTGTGTGTTGTGCACTTGAGCATATCAACTATACTAAGCTTTACAAATGGATCTAAAACACTAAACTAAAACTAGGATACCTAAGTCTTCTTAACGATCTTCCATCTCCAAGTCAACTCGATCCAAAACTCCGTGATCCAACGAGCAAGGCTATGTATGATCTTGATGCTCGGGCACGGGAATCACCAAGTGAAGGCTTCCAAACTCCTCTTTTTGAAGCAATCACCAACTAATATCTTGTTACATGATCTGAAACTAAAATCACAAGATTATTAGTAAACATAACTACATGAGTTAATCATCATCAAAACTAGAGAGGAAGGCCTCCGGGCCAACAGAATCAAGAGGAGTTAGTCCAGAGCCCTTCACGGGGAATTCGGCTACACTTGTTGGTTGTATTAAGTGTGTTGCAAAATAGTTTTAGCTTCCGCATTTAGTATTGAGATTAGCACTATCACCTATTCACCCCCCCTCTAGGTTTTTCAGAATGCTATATTGACGACATTGCTATCAAAAGCCGCAACAAGAATGACCATCTTCGTGACTTAAGAACGATGTTCGACATAATGCGGGCTCATCAACTGAAAATGAATCCGACAAAATCCTTCTTGGGAGTTTTGAGTGGCAAGTTCCTTGGGTTTATTGTTACATCAAAAGGGATTCATCTTGACCCAGACAAGGTCAAAGCCATTCAAAGCATGCATCCACCGAGGAATCTTAAAGAGCTCATAGCTTGCAAGGTAGACTGGCTTATATTAGAAGATTCATCGCAAATCTCTCAGGCGCTGTCAGTCGTTCACCCGACTCATGAAAAAGGGTGCTTCCTTTGTGTGGGATCAATCTTGTCAGGAAGCTTATGAGGATATCAAGAGATATCTCACAAAACCTCCAGTCTTAGTGGCTCCCACATCAGGGAAAACATTCTTGCTTTATGTGAAAGCTATGAACCATTCTCTTGGTGCTCTGCTTGCTCAAAAGACGACAATGGTCACGAACAGGCCATTTATTATCTGAGCAGGACTCTAATAGGGCGGAATCTCGCTATAATCCTATTGAGAAGGAATGCTTAGCTCTTGTCTTTGCCGTTCAAAAGACACGATATTATTGGTCGGCCAAACCATACATGTCATCTCCAGAGTGAATCCTTTGCGTCTTCTCATGATGAAGCCAGGGTCATTGAATTCAAGATTAGCTAAATGGGCGCTTCTTTTGTCTCAATACGACATGATCTTTATCCCTCAAAAGGCGGTTAAAGGCCAGGCCCTTGCGAAATTCTTGGCTGCTTATCCAGTCCCAGAACACTCAAAACTTCATGAAGATATTCCAGATGAAGTCTTTGAGTCTAATATAACTTCAGAGGACGAATTTTGGCTGATGTTCTTCGATGGAGCATCATGAATAGGCCCTAAAGGCAAGATCATTGCCGGCGTGGGGGTTGTGTTTATCTCCCCACAAAATCACGTCCTTCCCAGAGCATTTTCTCTAACAGAATCATGCTCCAACAATGTAGCGGAATATAATGCTCTACTTATTGGTCTTCAGCTCGCCCATGGAATGGGGGTACGCTACCTTGAAGCCTATGGTGATTTAAAACTAATTATCAATCAGGTTAAAGGCGAATATGAAGTTCGCCACGAGGATTTGGTGCCTTATTACCGCACAGCCATCGAATTGGCTAACCTATTTGAAGTTTCTACATCGGGCACGTGTCTCGATCTCAGAATACCAGGGCAGACGCTCTTGCTGCATTAGCAACAACACTAGCCCTCCCAGCCGACACCGAGTATCACCTCACAGTGGCAACTCGACATCTTGTATGCTCTAAGCATATGTTAAGAACCCAAGAAGTCTATAATGTCTCCACGGATCTTGAGCCGAGAGATTGGCGATTTCCTCTCATCGACTATGCTTTACATGGTCTGCTGCCAGACGATCCTAAAGAAGCGGCATCTATCAGACGAAGGTCTCTCCGTTTCTACTACGATCCAACTCTGAAGACACTTTACCGTCGTTCATATGACGGTGTCCTCCTCCATTGCCTTTCCAATTCAGAGGCACAGGAAGTGCTTAAAGAAGCACACGACGGCATTTGCGGAGCTCATCAGCCAGGTCCAAAACTCAAAGATAGGTTGCATAGGCTTGGATACTATGGCCGACCATGATAGCCGATACCATCCAATATGCACGAAGGTGTAAAGCATGCCAGATTCATGCGGATTTCATACACCAACCCTCGGAGTTGCTCCACCCGACTGTTGCTTCATAGCCATTTGAAGCATGGGGAATCGACGTCATAGGACCAATCAGCCCCTCTTCGACAAGAGGTCACTGGTTTATCTTGGCAATAACCGATTACTTTTCAAAGTGGGCCGAAGATATACCACTGGTTGAAGTCAAAACCTCTAATGTGGTTAATTTCATCAAACACCATGTCATTCATCGATTTGGTGTCCCTAGGCGGATCATCCATGACAATGGCCCCCAATTCATAAGTCAGGTATTCTATCGATTCTGCGATAAATACCGAATTCAGAATGTGGCATCGACTGCCTATAACCCCGCCGCTAACGGCTTGGCGGAAGCATTCAACAAAACGATCATCAAGCTACTCAAGAAGTTCGTCTCCTCGAATAAGCGAGATTGGGACGAAAAGCTTGGTGAATGTCTTTGGGCATACCGAACCACGGTTCGGACACCGACAGGCAATACGCCTTTTTTCCTGGTGTACGGGTGTGAAGCAGTCATACCTTTGGAAATCCAGATGCCGTCATTACGAGTTGCTCTGACCTCTAAGATCATATCAGAGGACAATGATCAGTTGCATCTCCAAGAGCTCGAAGCCTTAGATGAGAAGCGACTTCAAGCTCAGCAACATATCGAGTTGTATCAAGCTCGAATCTCAAAAGCCTTCAATAAGAAGGTCAAACAAAGAGTCTTCCAGAAAGGAGATTTGGTTTTAGCCGTCAGACGACCGATGATTATGACGCACAAGACCAAAGGCAAATTTCAGCCTAAATGGGAAGGACCGTTTGTAATAGAAACAGTCTATTCAAACGGAGCATACCGCCTCATGACTTTAGATGGCGATTTATTCATAATGCCGATCAATGACAAGTTCTTAAAGAAGTATTATCCTTGATTAAGGATTCTTCTCATGATCAAGTTAACATTACACCTCTGATCAAGACCTTTATGTCCAAGGTACATGCAAAGAGAGCCTTTCTCTTCCTCCAAGCGAGATCATACAACCATAAACCAGTAGGAACCTGGCCATATACTGGTTCTCTCAAAGGAGAATCAAGGTTACACATACGCTAACCAGATGATCCAATATCCTTAACGATTAAGGATAGAGGAAAATGTTGGCCTTTAAGCCCAACATAGGTCCTCGATAACTCATCATGCTGAGGGGAATAGCATGGCTAGCCCAATTCAAACAGTAGTTGGAAAAGGCATATCAAACCCGTTGACAGCTGGGGATTTGCTAAAAATCCTAAGGGACCAGTTCCCATTTGATTCCCTCTCCAAATCACTTACTAATTCTCGTTCATAGAATGGTAAGACCACATATACATTTCGCTGTTACGTTAACATTAAACCTATGACAGTGATTCCCTCGTTTTTTCCCCGCGAAAATGAGCTCTCCAAAATCACTTACCAATTCTCATCCATAGAATGGTAAGACCACATATGCATTTCGCTGTTACGTTAATACTAAACCTATGACAGTGATTTCCTCATTTCTCCCCGTGAAAACGAGACCTTTTCCCAAATTCCATTACAACCTTGAGCTTGGTGGCGTCTCGATCGGTTATATCATTGCGACCTCTGAACCAGCAGACAGCCAAGTCTCAACCTTGAGCCTGTTGACATTTACAAAAGACAGGTCTCGATACTTGTTGACATTTACAAAAGGCAAGTATCACCAACTTTGAGCTTGGTGGCGTCTCAATCGGTTATGCATTGCGACCTCTGAACCAGCAGACAACCAAGTCTCAACTTCGAGCTTGTTGACATTTATAAAAGACAAGTATCACCAACTTCGAGCTTGGTGGTTTCTCAACCAATTATGTCATTGCGACCTCTGAACTGGCAGATAGCCAAGTCTCAATTTCGAGCTTGTTGACATTTACAAAAGACAAGTCTCAACCTTGAGCCTGTTGTCATTTACAAAAGACAGGTCTCGATACTTATTGACATTTACAAAAGATAAGTATCACCTACCTTGAGCTTGGTGGCGTCTCGATCGGTTATGTCATTGCGACCTCTGAACCAGCAGACAGCCAAGTCTCAACTTCGAGCTTGTTGACATTTACAAAAGACAAGTCTCAACCCTAAGCCTGTTGACATTTACAAAAGACAGGTCTCGATACTTGTTGACATTTACAAAAGACAAGTATCACCAACTTCGAGCTGTGGTTTCTCAACCAGTTATGTCATTGCGACCTCTGAACTGGCAGATAGCCAAGTTTCAACTTCGAGCTTGTTGACATTTACAAAAGACAAGTCTCAACCTTGAGCCTTTTGACATTTACAAAAGACAGGTCTCGATACTTATTGACATTTACAAAAGATAAGTATCACCTACCTTGAGCTTGGTGGCGTCTCGATCGGTTATGTCATTGCGACCTCTGAACTAGCAGACAGCCAAGTCTCAACCTTGAGCCTGTTGACATTTACAAAAGACAGGTCTCGATACTTGTTGACATTTACAAAACACAAGTATCACCAACCTTGAGCTTGGTGGCGTCTCAATCGGTTATGTCATTGCGACCTCTGAACCAGCAGACAGCCAAGTCTCAACCTTGAGCTTGTTGACATTTACAAAAGACAAGTCTCAATTTCGAGCCTGTTGACATTTACAAAAGACAGGTCTCGATACTTGTTGACATTTACAAAAGACAAGTATTACCCTTTTAGCCCCACAAAGGCTAATCTTGAGCTTGGTGGCTTCTCAACCGGTTACGTCAGTGCGATCTCTGAACCGACAGATAACCAAGTCTCATTATTCAATCCAGCAAGGACTATGTTCTCAAGTGGCTGCAATATAACTCAGAAACGACAATCCAGCAGAAAAACAAGTCAGAGATTCGAAAGGGAGTCAAAACAAAATTACTTTTATTAATTCCAGGACGGGATACATGGAGGCACATATATTACAAGCTATAGGGGTGCGTCATAAGATTTGATCTGTCCCTCAAGAAAGGCCAGCCTTGCCTCCCTATCATCGGCAGCCCGCACAAGAGCCTGCGATCTTAGCTCAGCCTTATTAAAACTCGCCGTCTGGGCCAAGCGAGATTCAACTTCAGCCATGGTTGCCCTTTGAGCCAACTCTTGCCGCGAAAGCTCATCACTCTGAGCCTTAAGCTGCTCAAGCCGTGCAGTTTCCTCAAGACGCACTAGTTCAGCCTTGGATAAGAGAAGATTTGCCTTCCTGATCATCTCCTTGAACTTTTCAATTTTGTCTTCAGCGTCAAGAAGAGCACTGTTAGAAGCATTTATGGCATCCCGAGCTCTATCTTCCTTGTCTCCAAGGATTTCAAGTCTGAAGAAATAGCCTTAGCGGCTTCCTGAGCGGCGAGATGGGCTTCATGCATTTGAGTGACAAGGTGCGCAAGCTGCTCGTCAACCGAAGACTCCAAGTTCGAACGGCTGAGACGGCGCCATTCTTCCACGTCCCTCTCAAATTGGTCTACCAGAAGTCCAATGCGGCAGCCTGGTTATCCCCTCCGAAGTCCCGGATATTCTCAATACTGTGGGAGAGGACCACCTTTAAAGAAGAAAATGGCATAGTCGAGCCTTTCAAGACCAGATCAATGGATCGCTTCAGGCCTTTATAAAGCTGTCGACTATTTCAGCTACAAATTCATTTTCAGCCTCAGCCACTCCTGGCAGACGGGCACCCCCAGAAGATTCCACCTGCTTTATTGACATTACTGTGGAAGCAACAGTGGGAACACTGGCTGTAGCAGCATGGTAGGTCATCGGTGATCTTGACGGAGTCCTCATTGAAACCAGTACATTAGCCACAACTAAGGTAGGACTAGTGACCATTTCCTAGACAGCAGGCTCAACCACCAGTGTTAGGGAAGTAGGACTTGTAATCACCCTCAGCTCCGCACCTGACAAAACTGATGGCACCTCGCTCGTTGATATAGTTAGGAGTGAAGTTGCCTCCGTGACTACCGTCCCTTCAACCTCTGTTCCTCTGGCTGGCTCAGGCCGATAAAGGGGCAGGTCACCATACAAAGCATCCAACACAGCAGCATCCACCGCGGTCGAAGTGCTCATGTCACCCCTGGACCCTCGGGAAGATCGGTTGGCTCCCTTGAAGTTGACACACCCAGAGGCGGAACACCTGCAATAAAGTTGTGTTTAGGCAGGACACAACAAATGGTAAAAGTCAAAAAGCCAAAGCAATACCAAAAGATGATGTCGCCTCAATCGTCTTGGTGGCTACATCAGTCTCTACGGGCTCCATCGGAAAATCCTTAGCGGAGTCAATACGAATGGACGGCCCGCTCTCGCTCGCCAAACCCTCTGTTGTCCACCCAAGGGAGCTAGAAGTATCGGAATTTCTCCTCGAAGTCCCGATACCCGAAGGACCAATATCAGCTGCATCACCTCCAGACCCTTCTGAGACCGCGAAATACCCAGCTTCATCACCCTTTTTATAAGTGAACAGGGGATCATAATGTTCCCCTTGTTCTCCAACGGCCTCAGCTCTCGGGCTTGTCACTGCCTCAGTTCCTACATCACAAAACGAATGATGAGCTGTCTAAAACACGTATAAGGTATATTACAAGGACGGAGTTGATTTTACCCAGGTCCGGAGCAACTTCGCCAGTCGCCGGTTCAGCAACTGACGGTTCAACTACTAATGGGATAAGAGGAGGAAGCGCCGCAGATGGTTCGCCCTCTACAACAACCGTAGGAGCTTGGCGACGGGGCTTTTTCACCAACTGCTTCCTACGAGACCCACCTGTCCGTTTGCGCTTAAGAGGAACGTCAGGACCCTCCTCCTCTGCTTCTTCTACATGTCTTGGGGAACTGTCCCCATCACACCGGAACCAGCTGCAAGAGTCTCGACACCTGCCTCCGTTTCGAAGCGAGGACTTTCCGCATTCGAGGCTTCGCTGTCATCGACAGCAACGAATTCTTCTATGCCCGGGACACGAACCCTCTTACCTTCCCTTCTCTCAGAGACCTTCCGCTTTAGCCACTGAGAAATTAACTTCACACAAGAACTGTTAGCATTGAATCCAAGGGGTGTTGAGTTGGAAGTCGCATACCACTGGCAGAAGCTCAGGGTCATTAGAAGGTTAGGTGTCCTCAACGGCATACGCAGCCGCGCCTCGGTACAGCCCGCAATGAAGAATCGCCAGGCTCGGGCTCCATCAATAAGGCTCCCCATGAAGGCCAAATTGAGATTTGGATTGCCCATGTACAGTTGGTCATATCCAAACTGTCGAGCAAACCGACTTGGAACATAAGGCTCCAAGTAGCAGCTATCCCCACTCCGGTATAATAAGTGTTAGGGCCGTATGCTCACCAGCCGCTCAAAAATTCCCCGGCTCAGGGATGACTGCCCTTCCCCCGCATCTTTGAACTCCTCATCATAACCTGCATCCCGAATGCAGGAAAAACAGTGGAAGAGACTATAGACGTCATAGCGACGCACCAATTTACGGGCCTCAGCCACGTAAGTCTTCTGCCATGAGCATCCTTCGAATCGGCGGAGGAGCGCCATTCGAATACCTTCGGGAGGGTCCTCTCCAGCTTCAATCAAAGAGGGACAGTGCAGGGCGAACCACGCCATCAAATAAGTATATGGCAGACCTACTCTAGGGTTAGGTCCGTCGCGGGGTGAAGTGGCCCCCTTTTCGCGCTTCGTCACTGGCGGTCTACAGAAACCTTCCGTCAATGCGCGAAGGCCTCTCTGGATACAGCACACCATGGCCGGAAGAAGTCCCAGAGAATGACCATGGACTAGACGAACAGCAGGCAGCAGGACGTTCGGATGAATGACGTCACCCGACGAAGACGACACCATGCACCTCTTCAGCCAGACTGTCAAGAAGCCAGCCAGTAGTGCCTGCCGGGACATCAGCCGACGAGCCTGGTGATGGAAATTTCGAAGGACATCGCCTTTTTCATAGGGACCGTCGTCTTCTTCCACAATTAGATCCCTTTGGGAATGCTTTTGTATCCGGCTAAAGATGTCTTCGACAGCGACTCTACAGTGAGCCGCTTCAGGAGTGTTCTCCATATCTGGAACAAATAATCTCCCAGCTCTTCAAACTACAAGGAGTTCCCTTACTATTTCCGTGCATGCTGAAGCAAATGTACAAATGGCACATTAACTCCCGGTAAGTCTCGAACAAGGTAGGCTCCTGCTTCTCCAGAAGCGCCAAGTATTCTTCATATGTGATAGATCCAAAGGCAGAGCAGAGACTTCCCACATCTCATGCAGAGCCATACCCAGTTCGCCGACGGGGGTGAAGAAAGTCCCTGTAGCCGGGCAGTACAATTCAAAGATGGCGTAGAAGCACGCCACGTTCATCTCAATGCCGTAGCAGGTCGCCATGACGGCCTCATGAAGGTTTAGCCTCTCCAGATCCTCCTCGAAATGAGCAAGGACGTATATAGTTAAATCCCTCCACCAAGCCTTCGGAGGGTGAATCCAGCCTGGAGTTCTGAAATCAGTGGCCGGATAGTTCCCATTAACTTTAAAGAATTGATTGCCAAAGGTCTGTGCCACCGCAGGATTTTCTCCCACTGGGATGTCTCGCGACACATTCCCAGGATGTAGACCCATTATGCAACGAGGAGGCCCCGCTCTTGCATAACCAGGAGACTGAAGCATCAATTTCCCAACATGGACGGAGTCGGTACCCCAGCTCACTTCCCACGACATCTTCCGAGCCTGCGTCACGCATTGGAAGAAAGACAAAGAAAAATGCCGCTTGTTAGACAGAAGATAGAATTTCTCGCCGTCCAACTGGAAAATCCATTGCCCCTCCCCGGCCAGCAGCTGGCGATCAGGGTCTGGCGCGGCATCCCCGAACATGAAGTCGGGCTTCCTATAGGTTCTACGGTCAAATCTTCAAGGGGAGCCGTAGCCAGAATGCTCCTCGTGGTGCGCTGCTCCCCACCATAAATAAGCGTGTCTCGAATGAGAGAGCTCTGCTCACTAAACAGATAAGCCTGCCCTTGGAATTGCAGGCTGACATTGCCATCCGATCCCCTGGTCATCCCAAGTAGACTGTTCAAAGGACCAGGAGTGTAGTGCACTACAGGAACAAAGAGAAACTATGATTAGTTCATTAGCCGAACAAGGGCTAAAACCAGAAAGCAAAATTTGACAAGGTATAGCCTCGCCCTCTGAGCGAAGCTGGCCTAACGATAGCTTCGCCCCGAAGCTTAGCTTCGCAGCTGCAGTGTAACTCCGCATCCCACACGAGGACAGGATGCAGGAAAATATCCAAGTGTTAGCTTCGCTTTGGAAGCTTAGCTTCGAACAATAGGATGCGACAAAGCCTCAGAGGCTAACTTCGTCAGAAGGGCATTACGGTCCTTTTCTCTCAAAATTTCAAAGGACAGCTTCGCTTGGAAGCTTAAAGAAGAATTCTTCAGTTCTTGGATCCCCGATCAAGAAGTCAAGGTAAATTCAGGGAATTGGGCTTCCTAAAATCACAAGACCATGGTTGATCTCGTGTTGGAGTCATTTAAGGACAGCCAGAAACTGGCTTTAAGAGATAAGAGAGAGACGATAGTCTCTAATCAAAAGGGAAAGTTCCCTACTGGCGATTGGTCGTTCGATGACCGGAGGAGGGGAAGGACCCTCTGCTGCGGAAATTGCCACTTCTTTTCCTGCTCGTCTCTTGGGCGCCATTGAAGAACTGTGGAAGTTCTTAAACTCTTGAATGAAGAAGAAAGAAGGAAAAAGAGTCAAGTGCTCTGGAAATTTCAAAGAGAAATGATGACCTTCTCTCTCAGCCTGTAGGGCTCTTATAGGCTGACGATCGCCTGAAACGACGCCTCGATAAGAGCGCAGGCTGTCGTTTCAAATTAATTTGAAACAGCGCCTAAAGCGCCTTCCCGAAAAGCGCTGATTCAACCCCCTGAGGGCTAACTTCGCCATGAGTCAGATGCGGACTTCGCACAATACATCGATGACTTCGCCATCAGGATTGCCTTAGCCTCGCTGAAGGCATAGGCCTAACTTAGCAGATATGCTAGCTTCGCTGAAAGCTTACTCTGGATTCAAAAGGGTCCTATCTTTTAACCCCGCATGGAGTTTAGCTCCGCTAGCCAAGTTCAAGATGAAGGCAAAACAAAAATCAAATGAGCAGAAAATGAACTTTCATTGATTAAAAGGAAAGGTACATCGATGCTACTACATCAAGGTTGGGTTTCATACAACAGAGTCATTTGCTCAAGAGGCATACAAGTGGTCTTATCTACTTCCAAGCGAAACCAATGGACACAAAAGGCCTTCCTCCTGCACAAGGCCGTAATCCTTCATATAACGACAGATGGTGCCACCAGGACAGATGGTGCCACCAGGACAAGGCCGTGATCCTTCGCATAATGACAGGTTTTGCCATCAGAAAGCTGGATCTTCCTTAAATAAAATTGGCAAAGGACTGATCGCCACCAGCAGGTTGGATCTGCTTTGATGAAAATTGGCAATGGGAAGATCCGCGACCTTACAGGTGACGTCCGCTTTCCCGAAGTGGATCATCTCGGATAAGCGACTGCCAATCTCTTCCGGACGCACAGCGGCTGCCCCAGTTTGTTCCTCCTGCTTAAGGGTAAAGTTTCAACTGAAAAAGCAAGAGGAAATTTCCTGGTTTCTTTCGTCAAGTCACAAGATTGGCGAACATAGCTCACTGCAAGGTAAACCGGAACAAATTAGCAGTTAAACACAGGAGAAGCTGCAAAAGCACCAAGTCAAATTCTTTGGGCGAAGCAATCACATTCAGGCAAGTATTGATTTCAGTTAAAGCAGAGGATAGCCTCGCTTGCACAGTGACGATGGGCTAGCTCAGCAAATGCCAAGTCCTAGCCTCGCCTATATGGCTAAGCCAGACTGATCCTGAGGGACGCAGTCTTAGCTCCACCTATATGGCAAGACTGGCTCAACTTTGAAGAGACTAAGTCCAAGTTTTGCCTGTGTAGCGGACTTAACACGCATGCAGTGATCTTTCTTTGATCAAGTCAAAATGATAGCTTCGCTGGGAAGCTATGCTAAAATCCTTCTCTGTAGATCAGTTAAATGGAGAGCAAGGGAAATTAATCCCTGAAGCAGCTGATTAAAGCTAAAGCTAAACTAAGGGAGATGAACTCCCTAAAAGTTCATTGGTAAGGTCTCTGAATGATCAAGACTTACCGGTCCTTGGCTGGGAAATAACCAGAGTGGGCATCCCCACTAGTTCAGAGATCTGAGTATCTCTCTCAACCAAGAGAAGAGAAGAAGAGCAGATCACTTCACTTCAGAGGACCTCAAGTGTCCTATTTATAGGCCTCATGGCCTGAGCATTGCCGCCTCAAGCG
The DNA here is from genome assembly GCA_038442645.1 of Agave tequilana. NCBI lineage: Eukaryota > Viridiplantae > Streptophyta > Magnoliopsida > Asparagales > Asparagaceae > Agave > Agave tequilana. Next base: position 112,510 of record JAVJIF010003437.1, on the reverse strand, counting down.
TGGAAGCACGAGCGCATTTAAGGCATTCATTGTGCCTTAAGAAAAGGGATGGTTTCCCTTGTAATCGTGCAAAGGAAGAAGCGTCTCCCTCATAAAGGCACTTATTGCGCCTTGAAGAAAGGGAATATCCTCCCTCGGAAATGCACAAAGGGATAATATCTCCCTCGATCAATGCGAGAGAAGGAGTAATCCTTCTCGTAACCGGCCCACAGCAGTTGGCCTCGGGAAAGAAACAGATGTTCTAGAGCGAACTTATTTCGGGAAGCCCAGACATGAAGCTACCCAGACGCGAATCTACATGATTCTTCGACGAACTTATCCCAAAGCAGGATTGAAAGCGAAACTGAACTCAACCACCATGGCGACGTTCGTACTTCACATACCACCGATCAAAGCAATTCAAAGTATTTCGAAGTCTGAGCTATTGCAGACTTTTGAAAATTTTGAAGGGGTCTTGTTGACACTTAAAAAAGAGAGATTCTTACTGGCCTGAACAATGTCTGAACTTGTTGACATCTACAAAAGACGAGTGACAGACAAGATGACGACCAGTTTTCACCCATCTCCGAGGGACAAGGAAGCAACTTGGACTCCACTGATCCATCAAGCAGACAGTAAGCCCAGATTGCCTCTAAACAGACCTCAGCAGGTCTAAGATGCTAGCACTTAGCATCACATGAGCCCAAAGGGATAGCCTCGCCTGAGAGGCTAAGATCATCCAACTTTGCTTGAAGCCATTCAAAGCTCCGCCAGGAAGCTAACTTATAGCTTCGCCTGAACTGCTGAAGCGTAACTCCGCAGAGAGTTAGCTCCACTTGAAGCCACACGCAACTGCGCAGAAAGGGTATGTGTTGGCCCAAAGGTCTATCACCCTAGTTTTGATGATGATCAACTCATGAAGTTATGTTTACTAATGATCTTGTGTTTAATAAGTGACAGATTCATTATCAAGATCTTAGTCTGTGCATAGCTCAACAAAGGATAAAATGTCAAGATTTGGAGCTAGCACGGTGTGATCCAAGGAACTTTTGGATCAAGCTTGGACCAAGTCAAGAAGATGAGAAGCCTTCAAGTAAAGACTTCAAGAAGACTTGTGTCTAGGTATAAGATTTTGTTTTTGTTTTAGTTAAAAATGTAAAGGATAGATAGTTGGTGGATTGCTCAAATATATATCACACACACACTCTTGATTTACTTGTCTTTTCATAAAAGATTTTGTAGTTTAGAAAAGATTTTTCTTTGTGACAAAATACTATTTGGATTTTGGTATTTTCATATATACATATCTTTTATCCAAAACCTTATTTAGAGCCTTATGACAAAAACATAGATATTTCATTATGATTGTGTAGTGGATCATATCCATACACACTATGCCTTAAAAGTATATCTTGTTTTTGTATTTGATGAAGATTTGGAAAAACATGTTTTTGGAAATCAGTTTTTATCATGGGCCAAATATTTCCAAGTTACAAAAATAGTCCAATCTTTTATAACATGCCTTGATTTTGTGCAAGCATGTTTGTATATCAAAGTATATTGGTAAAACTAATTTTGTAGATTTTTATGTATTTTATGGGATTTTATATGAGCCAAAAAGACAAACTTTTTATCCCAGAAAAAAAACTGTTTCAGGCTTCAGCCAAGTCGACTAGTCGACCTAACTAGTCGACTATACCTGAAGTCGGTCGACCGGGCCGGTCGACCGACGTGCACAGACGTGCACGCCTGTGTGTACTGTTGAACGGTCGACCGTGCCGGTCGACCGCTCCAGAGAGCAGTGCTCTCTGGAAAGTTCGGTCGACCGCACCGGTCGACCGTAGCTCCAACGGTCAGAAATCTGACCGTTGACGGTCGACCGGCCGATCGACCGGCAGTACTGACAGATCCCAACGGCTATATTTTTCTGGCCTATAAATTGGGGGGTCTTGTCATTGTTTTGATATAAGATTTTGGAGTCTCTTAAAGCCAGTTTTTCCCAGACTTTTAGAAGAGTTTTCTCCACAAAATAGTGAGCAAATATTTTCTATCTAAAGGAAAGTTTTTATAAAGAGTGTTAAAGAGATTTCTTGAGTTTTTCCTCCATCTTTCACATCCTTGATTTTCTCACACCACACTTGAGCAACCATTGATTATACATCCTATAGGTGTGTTGTAGTGAGAGCTTTTATTGGTGATCAAGTGTTTAGATCACCAAGAGATCATTTCTTGTACTTTGAGGAGGCGGACGTGTGTGTCCGCGTTGTTTCGAGTTCGGGTGCGGACTTGTTGTACGAGGTGCGGCCTCGGCGAGCCGGTAGGCTTGCGGTGTGTACGGGACTAGGGAGTCCGAGGGCTTGTAGGTGTTGCGGCACCGAGGAGAGATCCATTGGGATCTTGCATAGTGGAAATCCTTCGTGTGTCGAAGGCGGGGATGTAGAGCAAGTGTGCTCGAACCTCGAAACATACCCTTGTGTTTGCGATTGCTCTCTCTCTCTCTGTCTCTTGTTTATATCTTGCATTCAATTATTGTCTATCTTTATATGTTTGATATATTCATTTGTGCTTAATTGATATATTGCTTGGGATTGTGACTAACACTTGTATTCAACCAAGAGAGCCAACGCGGCACCTCAACCCATTCAAGGGGAATCTAGAGGAGTTTGTCCAGAGCCCTTCACGGGGAATTCGGCAACACTCTTGTGTTATACATAGTGTATAGTGTAAAAGTTTTAATTTGGTCATAATTGTTTTTAGCTTCCGCATTATTTGCATAATTCATCTTTAAGTGACCATTAGATTAGCCATCACCTATTCACCCCCCCTCTAGGTGATTTACAATTGGTATCAGAGCTTGGTACTCTGATTTAGGTCTAACAACCTAGAGTTAAAGATCCTCATTTTTAGGCTAATCACAAGATTTGTACTCACACCATGGACTTCATGTCACCACCCATCTTTGACATCCTTAACATCAACATTTGGAAGGTTAAGATGTCATTGTACCTCAAGGCCTTAGGCATTCATGTTTATCTTGCCATATCTAATGATTCATATTGTTCAAATGGTATGAATTTTGAGGTTAATGCAAAAGCCCTTCATGCTATCAAGTCTACCCTAGATGATGTTTATTTATCTAGAGTTGCTAATATTGATTCGGCTTTTATAGTATGGAACACCCTCACCTCCCTTGGCGAAAAAGATCAGTACTATGCGGGGAGCGATTCGGACGTTGGAAGCGACATCCAACGTATGCTATATGGTCCAAGGGGATAACCCCCTTGAGGTAAACTCCGAATCCGATGATGAGGACATGTCATATGATGAGCTATCTACTTTTTGTCATCTATTGCTTGAAAAGTATGACATGATTAAGAAAGAAAATAAAAATTTGAAAAAGAACATTGCTTGCATGCATATAGAACAAGATTCATTTAAATCTAGCATTGCATGTTTAGAAAAAGATAATAAGAATTTGAAAAAGAATTTTGATGCCATGCTTAATGAAAAAGATTCTTTAGAAAATAAAATGGCATGCTTAGAAAAGGAAAAGGAAGATTTGAAAAATGAGAATGTTTCCTTACTTGCAAAATTGAATGATTTATGTGAAGGGAACACTACTTTGAAAAATAAAATTGATTTGGTGGAAAAACAAAAAGAAGTTATTTTTCAAGAAAATAAATCTTTGAAAAGAAAAATTTGTGAAAAAGAAAAAGATTTTATTTCACAAAAGAAAAAGAAAAATGATCATATATCTCATCATGCTTTACATGCCACAACTAATGAGATTAAGAATTTGAAAAATAAAATGGATGGTTTGAGTTCAACTTTGAACTCTTGTGCTTTTAATCATTCTAGTTGGAGTCTTTGTTTTCAAAGAAACAAACTCCATCCATTCATGCACATCATCATGCTTATGTTGCACACCATGATCACACTCCTACACATAAGCATACTAAGGTGTACATATGTACACATTATGGCCGCAAAGGCCATTTAGCAAAGTTTTGTTATGATAATATTAATTATCTAAATTTTGCTAATTATAAAGATTTTGGGTTCCTTACAAGTCTAACCCCAAAGGACCCAAGAAAATATGGGTACCAAAATCCTCACCATTTGCTTTTGATGTAGGTGAGGGCTCTCACAAGACGTGAGAGGATTGGTGCCTTGGTAGTGGATGCACTTGGACATGATGGACATACTCTTGGGATGCATCACTATCAAGGAGCTTTGGTGGGACAACCACCATATTTGGAGATTTGGAGTTGGTAACAATTTCTAAACTCCTACTTTTATGTACATGCTTTTAAATTCATAATATTCATAGCATGTTCATGTTTTATGATTTATTGTGCTTCATGTGGTATGAACTAGTTTAAATGTAGATTTTATCAGAACTTGCATATATACATGTACAAATAGTGAATTACAATTGACTCATATATGATTGAACTTCATGCTTATTTGTATCCACTATATGCATATGTATAGACTAGTTTTGATGATTCTCTTTTATACATGTTTTACCTATTTTTTATGCTTTACTTCATGTATATGTATTTTTAATTCAAATCTAATAAATATACATGTATACCCGTGAGTCTCTTGCCTTCATGCAAACATTTAATAGACTCTTTTATATTTGGGATATGTATGCATATTGTTAGATTTATATTAATCATACATATACCATGAAGATTAGTGTTTTTGATTTTTCGTGTTTTTGTTAAAAATGTGACTTATGAGCTTCATTGACTATTTTCATAAAAATGCTATTTACATGATCATTTAACACTCACATTTTTATTAAAAACATTTTGAGCCTTATAGACCATGAGTGCTTAAATTTTTATGTATCTAGTTATGTTTATGAAAAACATAAGATTTGACATATTTGAAGGATTTTTTTTAACTAGTTTTTCAAAAACAATTTATACTAGTTATTTGTTCTTCAAATAATTTTTGAGATTGACACATGATTCCCTTTTTCTAAAAGATTGATGCTTCATGTATTGAATATTAGTTTATATGTTAGTTTTTATCAACACTAGGATTTATATTTGAACATATTGTGGGCCACAAATAAATCTATTTATATTTGTGCTTGAATGCTTATTTGAACCCATGAAATATGCTTGTATTGCTTAGTTTTGATGATACATACATTTTTAAACTTATATTCCCACTTCTTGGATTTGATTTATGATCATGTGTTTTTCATTTCATGTATATGTGTATTTTGCCAAACTTTAAGATATACATGTATACCTCTTGAGTCATTTGCCTTTAATGCAAATCGATTTATATGGACTCAATTGTGTTTAAGAGATATGTATGTATACTTATTGTGTTGTCAAAACATACATATATCTTGAAATATATTTTTGATGATTTTCATGTTTTCTTATTTAAAGGAATATTGAGCTTTATTGACAATTTCATGATACCATGTTCCACATAACACTAGTACACTCACCTCTTTTGAAAATTTTATGGACTTCATGGATATTAGAGTGTTTTTAGTGCCATGTGATTTACTTGTGTTTCATGAAAAACATTTTCGCTTTATTCCTTGCTTGAACGATTTCTCACTAGTTTTAAAACATTTTTCTAGTGTAAATTCTTCATTTGGTAGAGTTTTTCAAACTAAACTTATTTTCAAATCTATTTTTGAAAATCCCTACCATCTATGGGAGGATGGATGGGCAATTATGCCTTGTATGCTTCATTGAAAATCTTTTACCTTGTGCATATGAAGGGTGGTAGGTTATGAGATATATACTTGATTTTATTATTATGTCAATTGGTATCATTGAATCGTTTCAATTGGTATCAATATGAACTTATTTTGTATATACTCATATTTTGTTTCTTATATATATGTATATTTCAATTTCATTTGGTATACTCATTGCTCATACATATATATGATTTCCATGTGCTTAACTCACAATTGGCTCACATTTTTAAAAGCACAAAGTTTATGATGAAAAATAAAAATTTTTCACATGTTTACTATTGATATCAAATAAAAAAAATATGTTGATTTGATATCTCAAAATGTGTTTTATTAAGTAAGTTCAAAATTTTAAAGAAAAATTCAAAATGTTTGATTTGTATTTCCTATATGCAAGGAGAGCTTAACATCTCTCTTACATATGGATTCATGTTGAGTATATTATAAATTGAGGAGCTTGACAACTTTTTTTATATGATATACGTGTGTAGGGGGAGCTTCACATCTCCTCTTATGCATTACATAATATGTGTTATGTGAGTTAGGGCTTGTCATCCCTTCTTCATGTAATGCATATGTGTAGGGAAGCTAACTTAGCGTCTTCCTCTTCATGAATGTATATCGCATATAAATTTTTATTGATTGATTTGTATTACCCCTTCTTGATCTTTTTGTTTTTTGACAAAAAAGGGAGAAAAAAATTTGTTTGATTTGATTTTACTTTGAACCCTTTGTTGATGATTGACAAAAAGGGGAGAAGTATTTGAGTATATATGCATGTTTTCATTGCTTAAGGGGGAGTAGTATTTGTCTTCCTTGTTATTTATGCATATATGTTTTTGTTTTGCAAATAGGAGAAAAAGATTTATTTTGTTTTATCTCCATACATATTCATGTGCTTCATTTTCATATCTTATTATTTATTGTTATGCATGAGTTAAGGGGGAGCTTCCTTGAAGCTTTACTTTAATCCATGCATATATAACCTCATAAGTTTTGTCATCATCAAAAAGGGGAGATTGTTGGCCCAAAGGTCTATCACCCTAGTTTTGATGATGATCAACTCATGAAGTTATGTTTACTAATGATCTTGTGTTTAATAAGTGACAGATTCATTATCAAGATCTTAGTAGGTGCATAGCTCAACAAAGGATAAAATGTCAAGATTTGGAGCTAGCACGGTGTAATCCAAGGAGCTTTTAGATCAAGCTTGGACCAAGTCAAGAAGATGAGAAGCCTTCAAGTGAAGACTTCAAGAAGACTTGTGTCTAGGTATAAGATTTTGTTTTTGTTTTAGTTAAAAATGTAAAGGATAGATAGTTGGTGGATTGCTCAAATATATATCACACACACACTCTTGATTTACTTGTCTTTTCATAAAAGATTCTGTAGTTTAGAAAAGATTTTTCTTTGTGACAAAATACTATTTGGATTTTGGTATTTTCATATATACATATCTTTTATCCAAAACCTTATTTAGAGCCTTATGACAAAAACATAGATATTTCATTATGATTGTGTAGTGGATCATATCCATACACACTATGCCTTAAAAGTATATCTTGTTTTTGTATTTGATGAAGATTTGGGAAAACATGTTTTTGGAAAATCAGTTTTTATCATGGGCCAAATATTTTCAAGTTACAAAAATAGTCCAATCTTTTATAACATGCCTTGATTTTGTGCAAGCATGTTTGTATATCAAAGTATATTGGTAAAACTATTTTTGTAGATTTTTATGTATTTTATGGGATTTTATATGAGCCAAAAAGACAAACTTTTTATCCAGAAAAAAAAACTGTTTCAGGCTTCAGCCAAGTCGACTAGTCGACCTAACTAGTCGACTATACCTGAAGTTGGTCGACCGGGCCGGTCGACCGACGTGCACAGACGTGCACGCCTGTGTGTACTGTTGAACGGTCGACCGTGCCGGTCGACCGCTCCAGAGAGCAGTGCTCTCTGGAAAGTTCGGTCGACCGCACCGGTCGACCGTAGCTCCAACGGTCAGAAATCCGACCGTTGGCGGTCGACCGGCCGGTCGACCGGCAGTACTGACAGATCCCAAACGGCTATATTTTTCTGGCCTATAAATTGGGGGGTCTTGTCATTATTTTGATATAAGATTTTGGAGTCTCTTAGAGCCAGTTTTTCCCAGACTTTTAGAAGAGTTTTCTCCACAAAATAGTGAGCAAATATTTCCTATCTAAAGGGAAGTTTTTATAAATAGTGTTAAAGAGATTTCTTGAGTTTTTTCTCCATCTTTCACGTCCTTGATTTTCTCACACCACACTTGAGCAACCATTGATTATACATCCTATAGGTGTGTTGTAGTGAGAGCTTTTATTGGTGATCAAGTGTTTAGATCACCAAGAGATCATTTCTTGTACTTTGAGGAGGCGGACGTGTGTGTCCGCGTTGTTTCGAGTTCGGGTGCGGACTTGTTGTACGAGGTGCGGCCTCGGCGAGCCGGTGGGCTTGCGGTGTGTACGGGACTAGGGAGTCCGAGGGCTTGTAGGTGTTGCGGCACCGAGGAGAGATCCATTGGGATCTTGCATAGTGGAAATCCTTCGTGTGTCGAAGGCGGGGATGTAGAGCAAGTGTGCTCGAACCTCGAAACATACCCTTGTGTTTGCGATTGCTCTCTCTCTCTCTCTCTTTGTCTCTTGTTTATATCTTGCATTCAATTATTGTCTATCTTTATATGCTTGATATATTCATTTGTGCTTAATTGATATATTGCTTGGGATTGTGACTAACACTTGTATTCAACCAGAGAGCCAACGCGGCACCTCAACCCATTCAAGGGGAATCTAGAGGAGTTTGTCCAGAGCCCTTCACGGGGAATTCGGCAACACTCTTGTGTTATACATAATGTATAGTGTAAAAGTTTTAATTTGGTCATAATTATTTTTAGCTTCCGCATTATTTGCATAATTCATCTTTAAGTGACCATTAGATTAGCCATCACCTATTCACCCCCCTCTAGGTGATTTACAGTATGTGGTAGCTTCGCCACAGATGACATCTAGCTCCGCCGAAGAGCTTTCTTCTGACTTCGCCAGATACTGCCTCTAGCTCCGCTGTAAGTTCAAAGCGGGCAGCGCCGCGCTGGTCTGCTATGGTCAACCTTTGACCAATCAAATCTCCAGATGAGATCAGATCTAATCGGGATCAAGATCAAATCCAATCAAGATCAAATTTGGCAGTTGATTGCCACAATCTCTTGACTCTTCTAAAACGAGTAGGAGGATCAGGAGAGATCTTTCAACTATATGGAAAGAATCAAAACGGATCAACCGACCTGCCATTTCTAGCTTCGCAGAAGCTGATCCTAGCCTCACAGCAAGGCTACTTTTCAGATTTAAACAGATTTGATTCAATCTGTTTTCATATTTTCAAGGGACAATTATACCCCTGCTCTCCCTATAAATAGCCCACCAGGGGCACAAGGAGAGGAGACCTCCAGAAGTAGAGACCACGCACAGGCGCAAGAGAGGACGACTTCTTAAAGAGAGAGAGGACTCCACAAGCAGAGACTTCTTCACAACGCACCGCGCGCACAAGAATTCAGAGACTTTTAGAGAATTACTTCTCTAATCAGGGTGCTGATACCCTAATCCCTTCTTCTCAAGGAATCTCCAGAACCAGGCGAGAAGGAATTCCTAATTGAAGGCGATTTTGAGAAGTAGCAAGAGGGTTCTACCAACCTTCTGTTCTCTGATTCCCCGAACCAGGCGAGAAGGGAATCTCATCGCTCGCATCGTCAAAGGGACAAAGTGATCGCGCGCTGACCAGACTCCTATCGGCACACTTCTCCAGAATCTCTGAGGAGATCTACTTGTAATCTTTTAGAATACTTGTAATTTAGCTCCTCAACTCTTTTTATTGTAAGTTTCCCCTTTGCAAATCCCATGGAAAACACCAGTGTATGACCAGGTTCCTACCGGTTTATGGTTGTATGATCTCGTTTGGAGGAAGAGAGAGGGCTCTTTTTGCGTACCTTGGATTTGAAGGTCTTGATCAGAGGTGTAGTGTTAACTTAATCATGAGAAGGATCCTTAATCAAGGATAATACTTCTTTAAGAACTTGCCATTGATCGGCATCATGAGTAAATCACCATCTGAAGTCATAAGGCGATATGCTCCGTTTGAATAGACTGTTTCTATTACAAACGGTCCCTCCCATTTATGCTGAAATTTGCCTTTGGTTTTGTGAGTCATGATCATTGGTCGTCTGACGGCTAAAACAAATCTCCTTTCTAAAAGACTCTTTGTTTGACCTTCTTGTTGAAGGCTTTTGAGATTCGAGCTTGATATAACTCGATATGCTGCTGAGCTTGTAACCGCTTCTCATCTAAGGCTTCGAGCTCTTGAAGACGCAACTGATCATTGTCTTCTGATATGATCTTAGTCATTAAAGTGACTCGTAATGATGGCATCTGGATTTCTAACGGTATGACTGCTTCACACCCGTATACCAGGGAAAATGGCATATTGCCTATCGGGGTCCAAACCGTGGTTCGGTAGGCCCAAAGACATTCACCATGCTTTTTGTCCCAATCTCGCTTATTCGAGGAGATGAACTTTTTTAGTAACTTGATGATTGTTTTGTTGAATGCTTCCGCCAAGCCATTAGCGGCGGGGTTATAGGCAGTTCAAGCCACATTCTGAATTCGGTATTTATCGCAGAATCGATAGAATCCCTTGCTTATGAATTGGGGACCATTATCATGGATGATCCGCCTAGGGACACCAAATCTATGAATGACGTGGTGTTAATGAAATTAACCACGTTAGAAGTTTTGACTTCAACCAGTAGTATGGCTTCTGCCCACTTTGAAAAGTAATCGGTTATTGCTAAGATAAACCGGTGACCTTTTGTTGAAGAGGGGCTTATTGGCCCTATGACATCGATTCCCCATGCTTCAAATGGCCATGAAGCAACAGTTGGATGGAGCAACTCTGAGAGCTGATGTATGAAGTCTGCATGGATCTGGCATGCTTTACACCTTCGTGCATATTGGATGGCATCGGCTATCATGGTTGGCCAATAATATCCAAGCCTATGCAATCTGTCTTTAAGTTTTAGACCTGGCTGATGAGCTCCGCATATGCCGTCGTGTGCTTCTCTAAGCACTTCCTGTGCCTCTGAATTAGAAAGGCAACGGAGAAGGATACCGTCGTATGAACGACGATAAAGTGTCTTCAGAGTTGGATCATAGTAAAAACAGAGAGACCTTCGTCTGATAGATGCCGCTTCTTTAGGATTGTCTGGCAACAGACCATGTAGAGCATAGTCGATGAAAGGGAATCGCCAGTCTCTCGGCTCCAGCTCCGTCGAGATATTATAGACCTCTCTGGTTCTTAACATATGTTTAGAGCAGACAAGGTGTCGAGTCGCCACTATAAGGTGATACTCGGTGTCGACTGGCAAGGCTAGTGTTGTTGCTAATGCAGCAAGAGCATCTGCCTTAGTATTCTGAGATCGAGATACGTGCCCGATATAAAAGCCATCAAACAGATTAGCCAATTCGATGACTGTGTGATAATAAGGCACCAAATCCTCGTGACGGACCTCATATTCGCCTTTAACCTGATTGATGATCAGTTTTGAATCGCCGTAAGCTTCAACGTAGCGTACCCCTATTCCATGGGCGAGCCGAAGACCAATGAGTAGAGCATTATATTCTGCTACATTGTTAGAGCATGATTCCGTCAGAAAAAATGCTCTAGAAAAGACATGACTCTGTGGAGAGATAAACACAACCCCTACGCCGGCAATGATCCTGCCTTTAAGGCCTATTCGTGATGCTCCATCGAAAAACATCTGCCAAACTTCATCCTCTGAGGTTACATTGGACTCGAAGACTTCATCTGGAATATCTTCATGAAATTTTGAGTGCTCCGGAACTGGATGAGCAGCCAAGAACTCTGCAAGGGCCTGACCTTTAACCGCCTTTTGAGGGATAAAGATCATGTCGTATTGAGACAAAAGAAGCGCCCATTTAGCTAATCTTGAATTTAATGATCCGGCTTCGTCATGAGAAGACGCAAAGGATTCACTCTGGAAATGACATGTATAGTTTGGCCGACGAAATAATATCGTGTCTTCTGAACGGCAAAGACAAGAGCTAAACACTCCTTCTCAATAGGATTATAGTGAGATTCCGCCCCTATCAGAGTCCTGCTCAGATAATAAATGGCATGTTCGTGACCATTGTCGTCTTTTTGAGCAAGCAGGGTACCAAAAGAATGGTCCATAGCTTTCACATAAAGCAAGAATGGTTTTCCTGATGCGGGAGCTACTAAGACTAGAGGTTTTGTGAGATATCTCTTGATATCCTCGTAAGCTTCCTGACAAGCTTGATCCCATACAAAGGAAGCACCCTTTTTCATGAGTCGGGTGAACGGTTGACAGCGGCCTGAGAGATTTACGATGAATCTTCTGATATAAGCCAGTCTACCTTGCAAGCCTCTAAGCTCTTTGAGATTCCTCGGTGGCTGCATGCTCTGAATGGCTTTGACTTTGTCTGGGTCAAGATGAATTCCTTTTGATGTAACAATAAACCCAAGGAACTTGCCACTCGAAACTCCCAAGAAGAATTTTGTCGGATTCATTTTCAGTTGATGAGCCCGCATTATGTCGAACATCGTTCTCAAGTCACGCAGATGGTCATTCTTATTGCGGCTTTTGACAGCAATGTCGTCGACATAACATTTAGCGTTTTTCAAAGATGATCGCAGAAGATTGTACTCATTGCCCGCTGATAGGTTGCTCCGGCGTTCTTTAGCCCGAAGGGCATCACAGTGTAACAGTATACCCCAAATGGTGTCCGGAACGAAATATGCTTCTCGTCGTCGGGATACATCTTAATTTGATTGTACCCTGAAAAGCCATCCATAAAAGACATTCTTTCGAATCCACAGGTATTGTTAATCATGACATCGGTGATGGGCAGTTAGAATTCATCTTTAGGACAAGCTGTATTGAGATCATGGTAGTCGATGCAGATCCGAATTTTTCCGTTCTTCTTGAGGACGGGTACGATATTAGCGACCCAATCTGGATGCTGTTCTTCCCGTATGAAGCCACATGCAATAAGCTTATGAACTTCGACTTCAATAGCCTCCATAATGTTCGGGCGAAACTAACGTTGTTGCTGCTTGATTGGCTTGGCGTCAGGTTTAATATTTAGACGATGCATGGCTACTTGTGGATCAAGTTCAGGCATGTCTTCGTAGTTCCATGTGAAGACGTCTATATACTCCTTTATGAGTATTATTAATTCTTGTTTTTTCATAAGTGATAAGCTCTCACTTATAAAGATGGGTTTAGGGTGATCTTGACTACCCAAGTTGACCTGCATCACCTTGTCTTCAGTACGTGGCTTGCGCAGTTCGAATTGTTTTTCCCATTGGAGTTCCAATTGTTGAACCCATGGTTCCTCATTAGTAGCTTCCGCTAGTTCCAATTGACTGCTTGAAGTCATATTAACGGTGAGATTCTCGAACATCATTCCCATAATGACATCTGAGTCCCACTCGAAGGAAGAGGCAGAATGTGATGGAATCGATTCACCATCCCTGAATTAAACCGTTCCTGGTGGTGTGGGTGTAACGTATCCCAACCCCCTGCGTGTGTTATTATAGTAATTTGTAGGTTTCCCTTTTGGTACAAAGTTACGCAGCAAACTACGCCTTCCTTTTCTGAAATTCAGGCCCTCTCCATGCTTCAGGTTGTAACCCATTTTCCTCATCATATGGTGCGCTGGTCGCGCATAATGGAAAAATTGCGGGGTGTCTGAGTTTGAACTTGAATCTGCGGTTGTGGACCCTGGTGGTTGGGCTTTACCGAAAATTATCGGTAACTGACCTTCTTTGGATGGAGGGATCACTAAAACGGCCCCTTCTACAGATTCCATGGGTGTATCGGATGTGCTTGGCCTATGTAAAGGCATGTGCAGAGAGGTATCCGTAATGGATTCAAACAACTCAATACTCACAGGATAATCAAAGGAAATATTATCATTAATTACCCATTCGCCCTCATCTTCAGAAGGAGTGTTACATAGGGGGTTATTAAGACATGCTATAATTGGTTCACCAATCAAAATGGCTGGCATGTTTGTTTCAGATTCTGAATCCGCCTCATTGCCACTATCATCATCATCCGGCAATAATTCTTTCGATGTTTCCCCAGTCTCTTGATATAGGAGAGCGTCAGTAAAGTAATTTTTCACCCCTTTGAATGGTTGCTTCTCAGCGAAGACAGTTCGTACTGTCGCGTCATCCTCAACATATTTGAAGCACTGGTGCAGGGTGGAGGGAACGATCCAGTTGGCGTGGATCCACGGTCATCCCAGTAGCAAATTGTATGACGTGTCAGCGTCAATGACATAGCACGTCACTTCTGACTTCAGGCTCCCAATTCGGCAACGAAGTCAAATTTTCCCAAGTGGATGACTACTTTTGGTATTAAAATCGTATATTGTTGTAGTGGTTGCGGACAACCTATATAGTGGTATACCGAGGAAGTAGAGGAGCCTTTTGGGGATGATGCTGAGTGCAGACCCCGGATCAACCTGTACCCTTTCAATGCATGTTGAACCGATGTATCCAGTGTAGTACAAAGGTCGATCGTGCTTGTTATCCTTGAGAAGCATATCTTCCGCTGTGAAGGTAATAGCAAGTACCTTTGATTGTACATGATGGCATTCAGGGCAAGAAGACTGAGCGTCATCTTTAGGGATTTCTGGCATATACGTCAGGAATGATTCTGAATCAACCAGCACATCTCTGAGTGCTTCTCTTGTCTCTTTTGAGAGACGAAGGAGCTTGTGTATAGTAATACGAGTGGGGATATTAGCCAGCTGGGTCAATATGTCGAAACGAAAGGGCGTGTTTAGCCCTGGGCCTGAAGGCTTCTTCAGGACATGGTCGAACTGGACTTCCCTTGGCTTCTCCTTTCCCTTGGTTGGAATTGAAGCGGGTTTTGATACTTGTACTGACGTCGTTTGCTGTTGTGTCTCGTCAGTAGCTTTCTCATACTATTTTAAGTATGATTTTCTGGATCGAGTACCCGTCGGCTGAGGTACGTCAGCCCGCGTCACGCAAGCGTGATTTTCTCCTTCAGAATCACTGAGAGAAGCTGACGTGAAATTGTCATCGTCTGGCAGGATGGAAATGACATTGCAAGATTTGCCCTTCGACTTGGACTTCTTTGAATCCCATTGATTGTCTTAGACAAGGTCTGGGTGTATCCACATGATTTCCCTTATCTCCAATGTCAAGGGAATAAGACCCCTATTATCTTGAGTTTTAGCTGAAGGATGCTTGACTTCCAGCTGTGGTGGAGGGATTGGGTAAGTCCCATTAGAAACTGTGACCTTTGGGGTTTTGCCAACTCAAGGGTCACCATATTTGCAGTGACTTTCTTTTTTCTGACTTCAGTGTTAGGACTCCGGCGTCAATCAAAGCTTGAACTCTGTCCTTGAGGACAAAGCACTTGTCGGTAGGATGGTGAATCATCCTGTGAAAGAGACAGTATTTGGGATCGGTCGTGCGTCCTATTTCATTGGGACGTCGAGCATCTGGCAGCTTCAATTTATTCCCTTTGTGGAGTAAATGGAATATTGTGGCCACCTGATCGTCTTTGAAGGAGTACTGTTTCGGAGAAAACTTAGACTCCTGATTATTGAAGCCGCTCTTCTTGGCCTTCGACTGAACGTCCCCTGACAATTCAACGGACATAGTCTCTTTCCCTTTGGCTTGAGAAGACTACGCCATGTCGCCACGTCCTTTATTATTCATACCCCATTTACCTTTAGGGGTGGATGGTTCGAACTTTTTAGCCGACTTTTCGGCTATCTCAGCTTGCTCGACCAGTTCTTTCCAGGTATGGGCTTTGACAGCCCCCATACGAACCTCTACTTGGTCTAAGAAGTTGTGCCT
Organism: Agave tequilana; assembly: GCA_038442645.1. Taxonomy (NCBI): domain Eukaryota; kingdom Viridiplantae; phylum Streptophyta; class Magnoliopsida; order Asparagales; family Asparagaceae; genus Agave; species Agave tequilana. The sequence goes on along the minus strand of JAVJIF010003437.1, from coordinate 96,840 downwards.
ACATGTCTGTAAGAGCATGGGTAATGGCATCCCTGCTGGGCACATCAAAGATAAGTTTCTGAACCGCTCAATGTAGTCACGGAATGATTCGCCCTTCTTTTGCACAATAGAGAGGAGTTTGTCCATGGTTACCTGGTATCGTCCTCATAGAAACGAGAAAGGAATCGGGTTTCTAGGTCGATCCAGGAATTGATGGAGCCCGGAGGGAGACTTTGGAACCAGTCAAATGCTACCCCCTTTAAGGTGCCAATGAATAGCCTAGCCATGATAGCATCATTGTCTATAACATTACTGGTTTGAGACCGAAAATAGTAGATGTGCTAGTTTGGCGAGCTATTGCCATCGTACGTATGTAACGTTGGTGATTTGAACTTTGGTGGGTATGGTACTGAATCCCATTCCAGCGGGTAAGGACGAATTGCCCCTACTTTCTTTAATTCGTCCCTCTGAGTCAGGGATGCGATTTGAGCTTGGATGCCTTTAAGGACTTTAGTGTCCAAAGAAGAACGCTCCTTCGACTTCTCCATCCTTGGCTGTTCATTGCTAAGATGTTCTTCCTCATCATGGTTACTCCCGGTATCATTATTATTCCGGTTATTGAGGAGTTGATCTTGCATCTATTGAATGTTGTCTAAAGCTTCTTGCTGGGTCTTGGAAGTTTGCTCCTGAGCTTCCAAATGCCGACGAAGGTCATCATTACCATTATCAGCCATGTTCACTGATACTCTGTCTGTTCGCACTGAGCTGACTGTTGCCGAAGAGGCATACCCACTGTCTTCATCCTCTTTATCAGACCATTGGACTGGTCCTTTCCTTGGTTCTGGTGAGGTTAGTGCAGTTGAGAAAGATGGCTGTTCATAACTGTAGGATATTGCAACCCTAGATCTGGTGTTGCGGAAGATACCTTCTTCATGTACCAAGACTTCACCCAAGCCTGGGCTATAGTCCGGATCTGGGGAACTGTAGGGAGCGTCGTGGGACACTCGTCTGCCCCTACGCAGCTCTCGTCCTCTTTCGATCATGTTAACGGATGCAGAGGGTAGATCTCGTGAAATGCTCCTTTTGCGATGTTTCACTGGAGCTTGCACCGACAGTCGATCAAAAACTGATCGTCGACCTAGAAGAGTGACGGGGATTGGTCCTAGCCGGCATGGACTGAGTGGACTGTCACTAACTGACATCCCACTTGTTGACAATGGGAGGGAGAAGTTTGGAAAGATTCTGACTTCCGTTTGCTTGTCAAGTATTCCCGCAAGTCAGACCCAGTTGGGCCTAAACGATCCAGTGCAGAGGCTCTGTTGGTTTGCGCATAGGACGATATCCTGCTCCTTTTATCACCGCAGAGGGGATTAGCACTAAATAGTACTTCAGCTCTAGCTTCACGGCTAAGAACCTTGGGAATGCCCTTGGATGTTGAAGCTGCATAAGCACCGCTGTCAACACTTAGGGACAATCCCTTAGCTCCGCTACAAAGCGCGAGCTTAGCGTTTGATGGACTGGGGAGCGAAGCACGCTGTGGTGCTTTCTTCGCTATGTTGTTGCGAAGGTGATTAGCTTTAGATAGTGTTTTGGCTCTAAATTCGTGGCTAAAAACTTTGGAAACGCCCTTGGGCGCTGAAGCTGCATAAGCACCGCTATCAGCACTTAGGGACAATCCCTTAGCTTCGCTGCGAGGAGCGAGCTTAGTACTTGAAGAACTGGAGAACGAAGCACGGTGTGGTGCTTTGGTTCCAGCTTTGCGGCTATGAACATCATGCGTACCCTGAGGTACAGTGGCTTCGCTCATGAGAACGAGGCTGGCGCGAGGCGTTACTGCTCTTGAATTGGGCGAAGGTATGGTCGCCGTTTTGACTTCGCGGCTAGCAGCCTCGTTGGAGCATGCAGGCATCTTGCTTTTTTCTTCACAAGAGAGACGCACTTGTGGCGTAGCTACGCCTGAGGCTTTATACAGAGCATTCTGCTTTGGCCTCCACATCTGTTTTAACAAAGGAGACCTAGGTTCGCAGGGAACCTGATTAGCCACACGCGCGGCTGAGGGGTATTGGCAGGATTCTGCTTCCGGTTTCTGCTCCAAAACCTTGGCCATGGAGACCTTTCTATGCTTCCGTGCATGGAGCATTAGACCACCCCCAGAGAGGACTTCTTCAAATTTTCTTTGATCGAAATGAACGACTAGGTTCTCGAAGGTGATGGGCTGAAGATTCTGACCCTTGTATTACGGGCCTGCTTCCTTGTTGCGCCAGAGGACCGCGGTAGGCTTGCAGGGAGCCTTTTCTGTCTTCGCAGAGACTTGCTCTGAAGATTTAGCCAGAGGGGCTCTGGCCACACTGGTTTTCTTGAATTCAGAGATAGACCCAAAGGTCTGTTCGTCGCATTGCGACACTTGATTCTCAACAGTGAAGAATATAATGCCCAGCGGAGTCGCCATCTTGTTTTTCATTGATTGTGCAAAGGGGAAAACTTACAAAAAAGTGTCGAGGAGCTAAATTACAAGTAACACAAAAGATTACAAGTAGATCTCCTCTGAGTGGAGAAGTGTGCTGATAGGAGTCTGGTCAGCGCGTGACCACTTTGTCCCTTTGATGATGCGATCGATGGGATTCCCTTCTCGCCTGGTTCTGGGAATCGGAGAACAGAAGGTTGGTAGAACCCTCTTGTTACTTCTCAAACTACCTCCACTTGGGAATTTCTTCTCGCCTGGTTCCGAAAATTCCTTGAGAGAAAGGAAGGTATTAGGGTATCAGCACCTTGATTAGAGAAGTAGTTCTCTGAATTCTTGAAAGCTAGAGAATAGATATCTGTTTAGCCGCCTCTCTCTGTGCGTCTCTTTGCCTGTGCACATGTCTTCTCTTTGTGCCTCTGGTGGGCTATTTATAAGGAGAGCAGGGGTATAATTGTCCCTTGAAAATCTGGAAACAGATTGAGTCAATCTGTTTAAATCTGGAAAGTAGCCTTGCTGCGAGGCTAGAATCAGCTTCTGCGAAGCTAGGAATAGCAGGTAGGTTGATCTCCTGATCTGTTTTGATTCTTTCCAAATAATTGAAAGATCTCCCTGATCTTCTTACTTGTTTTAGGAGAGTCAAGAGATTATGGCAAACAACTGCCAAATTTGATCTCAGATTTGATCTTGATTAGATTTGATCTTGATCTTGAATTGATTTGATCTCATCTGGAGATTTAATTGGTCAAATGTTGACCATCAAAGACCCACAGCGGAGCTGCCGCGTCGAGCTCACAGCGGAGCTGGAAAGAGCATCTGGCGAAGTTAGAAGAAAGCTCTTCAGCCGAGCTGGATAATCATCTGTGGCGAAGCTACCGACCATCTGCGCGGTTGCGTGTGGCTTCGAGCGAAGCTAACTCTCTGCGGAGTTAACTTGAGCACTTCAGGCGAAGCTGTAAGTTAGCTTCCTGATGGAGCTTTGAACGGCTCCAAGACGAAGTTGGGCGATCTTAGCCTCTCAGGCGAGGTTATCCCTTTGGGCTCATGTGATGTTAAGTGTTGAGCTAACCTAGCATCTTAGTCCTGCTGAGGTCTGTTCAAAGACAATCTGGGCTCACTGTCTGCTTCACTGGATTAGTAGAGTCCAACTTGCTGATTTGTCCCTTAGAGATGGGTTTAGGACTGGTCGTCAACTTGTCTGTTACTTGTCTTTTGTAAATGTCAACAAGTTTAGACATTGTCCAGGCCAGTCAAGAATCTTGTCTTTTTTAAAGTGTCAACACACATCACAGGTTTCGCGATATGGTTTTATCTCTTCCTGGATTTGCAGTTTTGGGTCCTGCATTTGATGAAACCTCCTTTGATCTTCGGCTTTAACCAATTGATTTGTAAAGGTCTTATTTTAACCACTTATTCAACTGGTTTTATCTTCTTTGATTTGCCCTGATTTGTCCTGATCTTTGATTTGAATTCATTCTGATTTAAATCAGAATTTTGATGGGATTTTGGGCTCGTTTCTCTTCCCTCTCCTTTAGTAATAGGCCTGCATATAAATTAGGCAATAAATAGGATTAAAAATAGAGTTTATTATATAATAAATATGAGAATGTGATAATGAGTGTGCAGTATCAACGACCGATCATACCCCTATACCTATCTTTTGCTCGTCCTCAAGCAAAATAACAAAACTAAAGTAAAAATTATTAAACTACTTTCGCAGGTCACGCGATTACACTGAGCATGTACAACAAGCCGTTAAACCTCTAGATTCTCCCTAAAAGACGAGTTTTATCTCGTGAGGTTTTTTAGTGGATTACACCCACAAAATCCATAAAGAAAGAGAAACAAAGTGTTAGTATTTTAAAAACACATTTTGAAAGAGAAACATATTTGAAGTATTATTGTAAGAATTAAGTAATCTATAAGTTATAGGAAAACTGAATTTTTCATTCTTAAGCTTAATACTTATTCAAAAACTTGTTATCAATCAAGACATGGAATCAACCTATATTTCTCATCTAGTCTGTTATTTTATCCTAGGTTATATGCACCTTTATGACCGTGAAATTTTGACTCAAGGTTTTTTTAACTCTAACTCTTATGCCTTATTATATATTATTATTATTATTTTTAATTTTAGGTGATATTATCCCTTAGTTCTATTAGGCTTTCTAATCTATGTAACGAGACTTTAATTGGTGACTCCCAAACCAAACGGTCCTAGGGCACTGGGTGAGAAAACACCCAAGGACTTAAGAACTCGAGCAAATAAGGCCACAAAACTAAAAATTTTATTATATGCACCGCTTTTAGGCGTGAATACTTATGCTTTATGAGGAACAAATACCCAGCTTAATCAGAGGACTTTTATTTATATTTTTTTCTTTTTTTAATAAGGCATAAGAATCCTTGTTTTTGAACCCTAAGTGTGTAAGTGTATAAAGCATGCATATATCATCAAGGTAAAAATCAAAACTAAATTACTTTTCTAATTTTTCTTCCTAACATTGGAAATCAAACAAATAATCTTATTTTGACCAAGTATAAGAAATCCTAATTATGATTCTATTCCTTAAAATTGACTTAATTTTTTACAAAAAATATGTCAAAATATTGTTTCTATTTTCGAAAAGTTTTTAAAACTAAAGAACATGTTAATTTTTTAATAATAAAAGGAAAACCTAAGTTATATTAGAACCCTCCTCCACCTGTCGCATTCATTATCCTCAATGTATGAATTAATGCATAGATGCATGAAAAAGAAGAAAGGGAAGGAGTGGTGGTTCCGGTGGTGGTCTGATTGGGTCAAGCGTTGTATCCAATTAAGATAATGAGGTGGTTCACGGATTCCACCTTTATTGACCTCTTTTCTATTTGCATATTTATAGTCCCTAATATGAATAAGATCATGAAAGATTCTATCATGAAACTTATTCCCTTTACATGAACAGTCTTGAAAAATCATCACGGAGTCATCATGGTCTATACCTATGTCCAACAAATGACTTGGTGAAATGGCTGACTTGGGCTCAAGAATGAAGGTTCAGGAACCAATACTAACTCAGAAAAATCAACTTTGGGGTCGAGAGTTAGTTTTGGTTCAAGAGTTGAGTCCAAGTCCAAGAATTGAAATTCACATTCTTTTTCCATCAATGGAATGTGACTATCCAAAATTGGTGATTCCATTTCTAGATCTGTGGGCATAGGAATAAATGTTGGCTCAGAAAATTGGTCCAAATTGGATAAGAATACCAGAGTCAACATAGATTTGAAGACGAAAACTGAATCACAAAGTTAGAGATCAAGTTCACATTCATAATCAAGTTCAATCTCATTAAAATGAAAACTTGCCAATTCGTCAATGAGTTGATATTGGTCAAGTTCAAGGTTTTGTGATGAAATTGAATCTTGGTCAAAGTCTTCAAGATACCATGATTCTTGGTTTTCATCAAATATGGCTAGAAGTGTCGAGAATAGTCAAAGATTGGGTAGGGAGAGTTTCCTTATTCCTACGTATGTTTTTCAATCTACAAGTCTTGCTTCTATCATATCAAGTGGATCATTTTGGGATTGAATCATGGATTCCATACTCTTTTCTAAGTCGGCATGTTCTTCTTGAAAGATAGAGTAAGGATCTGTGACTTGAAAATTTTGACGGGATTTTGAGTCTTCTAAAATTTGAATTCGTCACTCAAGCTTGTCTAAGGCTTCATCCTCTTTTCCCAGTCAATTGATTCTTCTAATGGTTATTCGGAAGGAGTATATGAAACTGGATGTTGGTAGGGTGGTTGATAATATAACTCGGGGGAGTTGTATCCTTATTGACTCTGTGAAGAGTAGTGATGATTATTTCAATCTTGTTCATAGAAGACTGGGACATGTATTGATTCGGATAAAACCAATCCGGCACACTAGGTTGGTTAAAGTTATGATATGTCGGGTTGGTAATATCCGAAAAAGAGGTCGGGGTGTAACATGGATTACTATTAAAGTTGAAAAAATTATTGTTATAAGCCATATCACACAAGAAATGCCAAAATCAAATAAAGAAAAACAAACAAATAAACAAAAAAAAAAGAAAAAAATCTAACCTAAGTTAGGGTAAATCTTAGACCTAGACGACTCCTAACTGGTTAGACTGTCCACGGGGGGTATATTGCCGAATCTGACCACAAGTTAATCGGTCAGGTAGGGGTAAGATCAGTGGGAGGTATCCGTGCCTAAGCAACGGGCCTAATTATGCCAAACCACTAACCTTTGGGGTTTCGCCCCTCAATCCCTAAACTTAGACACCAATTTGGTAAGAGTCAAATTCAAATCAACTTCCCCCTTAGGTCAGTCTCATATATGAGTCCGAGATGTCCCTAGGGTCAACATCTACTCAGTTTTAGTTAGGTTTGGGTTAGTGAGTGAGGAGATTATTTGTGGGCTAAGGGAGGGTAATGACTTCCCCACCTTATCTTGTTTATAGGACAAGCCCTTAAATCAATTTAGTGCAATGTGTACATGAAAAGCAACACTTAAGCAATGTAAACAATTCAAAAGTATTCCTTACTACATACATGCACACATACCTTTGCTCCAGCACTCTTCAACAGTAATGTAAAATGTAAACGAATTAGACACGTGCCTAAATGCAAAGTCTAAACTGTTTTTAGCATTTAACAAACATTAATTTACTGTTGAGGTTAGAAAGTATGTACAGTGAGTTAATTAAGAAAATAAATAGCTGCAGAAATTTAGCTTTGCAATTCAGTCAACCTGCAAAAAGTACAGGTTAGTAGTTCAATTAGATTGCCACTGGAACGTAGCAAATCTGATGGCTTCTGGGCTCTGCTTTCTTGAGCAGAGTCCAGGGCCACTTTATGTCCACTGCAAAAAAAATTTCCTTGATATCTATCACGTACACCAAGAATAAAGAAGAAAGTTGACCAAAATGTAAAAAAAAAAGAGAATTACTTACCGTCCCTCCCCGGCAACGGCGCTAAAATTTGATTAAGTTAGAACCTGCACACAAAAATACAGATTTTTAGAAGACGATGCAAGTATGAAATAATACAGACTGAGACTAAAATTCATCGTCATGAGTTATCAATGGCATTCGCAAAAGTAAAGCTCTTTCGATGCTATAAGACTCACGTGGATTGCACTTGATACCGAAAGGAGAGAAGCAGTAAAGAAGAAGAAGAACACAAAATAAAGAAGAACATAAAAAATGTAACTTTAGATTCAATGTGATAGCAATAAAAGAAAGAAGAACAACTTATACCGGTATCACTTTCAGCACAAGTTTCACTCTCATTCTCCTATGAAACTCTGATCTCCTCTGAATTATATAAATAAAACTGAAAATTACATAAAAATAAAAACAAAAATCTACACTAAAAAGAATGAAAAATTGGCTTAAGAATCTATCTCTGCTTGATCGTCCCCTGTAGTCTCTGAAAACTCAGTATTTATAGGCAAAACCAAGTGAGGGAGAGCGTACGAAGATAGGGGAAGCAAACGCTCCCCCAACTGATTCAACAAAGCCACAAAAATGCGGGTTTGGCCGCGTTTTCACGGCCTGGGTGTGGCCAGGTGGCCATACCCAGGGAGTACACATCACAGGTTTCGCGATATGGTTTTATCTCTCGCTGGATTTGCAGTTTTTGGGTCCTAGATTTGAAGAAACTTCCTTTGATTTTCGACTTTAACCAATTGATTTGTAAATATCTTATTTTAATCGCTTGTTCAACTGGTTTTATCTTCTCTAATTTGCCCTGATCTTTAATTTGAATTAATTCTGAATTAAATCAGAATTTTGATGGGCTTTTGGGCTCGTTTCTCTTCCCTCTCCTTTAACAATAGGCCTGCATATAAATTAGACAATAAATAGTATTAAAAATAGAGTTTATTATATAATAAATATGAGAATGTGACAATGAATGTGCTGTATCAGCGACCAATCAGTACATCAAATAAATTATTAAGATTGTCTAACATTTAATAAAAACTAATTGAAACAAGATATCGCCAAAGTATCTCTCTTGTGTAGATTAGCTTCTTAAGAATGTTGAGATGTTTGTGTGTGTGTGTGTGTGTGAATTCATGCGAGTATTAACCGACCCAAAGGAAGGATAATATTTGTCTGAATTGCATACGCATTTGTGGTGATAAATGTGTGACAATTATAAGGTTGCCATATGAATAATAAGTTGATTCAAAGATAAATTTAATATTTGACAGGATTTATTGTCAACATTTGATTGCTACACCAAGGGTGCCACTTACAAGTTAATATTACTGTCCAAAAACTTGATATTAATGTTGTGCTAGGAATCTTGAGATGTATTCCATAAATGTTTAATTTAAAAGTTATTTATTTGATTATGATGTGAACATGCATGCTTATTTAATTTGTTCTCTATATAGCTATTGTATCTGCTGCTGCTATATTTTCAAATACAAATAGTATTACATACTTAATGGGACAAACCTCAAGGAATAGAAAGAGAATATTTTGATCATTCTTAGTTGCATGGATTAAGATCTTGCACTAAGGATAGAACAACCTACTTCTCTTACAGCTAAAAGTTCTTCTAATGATAGAAAAAACTCTAAGAAGTGAGAACGCTCTAATCGCATGAGTCTAATGATCATAAACGCAGCATTTCAGAAGCCTTTCGAGGTGCAGTATCTGATAAGATAACTTTGGATAAAGATTTCATTGCCGAAATTGAGAAATATTTTGCAAAAAACGATAAGGCAGAAACAAGCACGCTTTTAGCTAGTCTAATTTCTATGAAGTATAAGGGCAAGAAAAACATAAGGGAGTACATCATGCAGATATCTCATATTGCTTCCAAGTTTAAGGCACTAAAGCTCGAGTTGTCTGAGGACTTTCTCATGCATTTGGAATTGATTTCGCTTCCTGCACACTTCAGTCAATTTAAGGTCAGTTATAACTATCAAAAGGAGAAATGGACTCTGAATTAGCTCATTTCATATTATGTACAAGAAGGGAAAAGTCTTAAGCATGAGAAATCTGAAAGTGCTCATCTGATCAGGACCTCAAAGGATAAGGGTAAGAAAAGAAAGAATGATGAAGCTGCTAAGCGTCCAGATCAAAAGAAACCTAAGAAAAATGAAGACTATTTCTTTTGTAAGAACTCTAGACACGTAAAGAAAGAATGTACAAAATATCATGCTTGGCGTGTTAAGAGAGGTATATTCTTTACTTTGATATGTTTTGAGGTTAATTTAGCTTCAATACCTACAAAACATTTGGTGGTTAGACTCCGGTGCTACTACTCATATAAGTTTTCTATGCAGGGTTGCTTAAGCTATCGAAGGCCAAGTGATGGTGAAAGATACATCTTTGTGGGCGATAAAAAGTCAGTAGAAGTTGAGATAATAGGGCATTTTAGTTGTTATTAGGAACTGGTGTATATTTGGACTTGAAAGACACTTTCATTATTCCGTTATTTAGATAGAATTTGGTTTCTGTTTCTTTATTGGACAAATTTGGTTATCATTGTTCTTTTAGAAACAATCAGTTTAGTTGTTCATTAAATTCAAATATTTTTAGTACTGGTTCATTGAGTATTTATGAAACCTTTATTTGTTTGACACGATTGCATCATATAATAAAATCTTGCTTGTGGATTCACATGGTACAAAACATAATCTAAATAAAGAAAATTCAGCGAGATTATGGAACAAGCGTTTGAGTCATATATCCATATCTAGAATAAAATGACTTGTGTCAGTAGGTATTTTGGATTCCCTTGATTTTTCAGAATTAAATGTCAATGTTGAGTGTATCAAGGAAAAACAGACCAAACATAAGAGATTAGGTGCCAACAGATCTTCAGGCATCTTAGAATTGATACATATGGATATCTTTGGATCATTCCCTACGGCTTCTTGGAATGTTCAACGATACTATATATCATTCATAGATGATTACTCACGCTATGGGTACCTATATCTCATTCATGAGAAAACAGAGTCTCTGGACATGTTCAAAATTTTCAAAACTGAAGTTGAAACTCAACTCAGGAAGAAAATTAAGTGTGTCAGATCTGACCGTCGACAGATATGATAGTTCAGAAGAACAACGTCCAGGGCCATTTGCTAACTTCCTACAGGAATGTGATATAATCCCACAGTACATCATACCAAGCTCACCTAACATGAATGGTGTGGTTGAGAGACGAAACATGACTCTTAAGGATATGGTGAGGAGTATAATTAGTCATTCTACCTTACCAAAATCACTCTGGGGAGAAGCGATAAAGACAACAGTTTATATCCTGAACAGAGTATCAACTAAAGCAGCAGTTGCCAAAACACCTTATAAGTTTTGGACAGGTTGAAAACCTAGTCTAAAGCACTTTCACATTTGGGGATGTCTATCTAAGGTTAGGCCTCATAGGCCAAATGAAAGAAATTGGACATCAAAACAGTGAGCAGCTACTACATTGGTTACTCTGAGCAATCTAGGGCCTACAAGTTTTATTATTCCACTATTAAGTCAATTTTTGAAACGGAAATTACAACATTTTTTGAGGATGTTGAGTTTGAGGGGAGAAATAAGGTTAGAGACATTGTCTTTGAGGAGGAATCGATTTCGATCCTACCACTGCTTTTGACAGTGTATAGGTTTCTATACCTGTCATTATTCAAGAAGCAGATATGAAATCTCAACAAGACAATATTGAACAACTCCCCACTCAAGATGAGGTAATTGTCCCTGAAGAACAAACTCAACAATCTCAAGAACAGATACCACTAAAAAGAGCCACAAGAAAGAGGAGAAATGCTATTCCAGATGACTACATAATATTCCTCCAAGAACATGAGGACACTGATGGATGGGTGGAAGGTGATCCAATCAACTTTCATCAATCCATGCAGGATTTAACTCTTAAAAGCGGATAGATGCCATGAATGAAGAGTATAAGTCTATTCAAGACAATCAAGTTTGGGATCTTATCCCTTTACCTGAAGGTAAGAAGCCCATTGTTGCAAATGGATATTTAAAATAAAAAGAGATTCAAAAGGTAATGTGGAGAGATATAAGGCTCATCTTATAGCTAAAGGGTTTATTAAAAGGGAAGGCATTATTTTACAGAGACTTTCTCTCCGGTTTCATCGAAAGACTCTTTTAGGACAATTATGGCTCTTGTTGCACATTTTGACCTTGAGTTACATCAGATGGATATTAAGACAGTCTTTCTCAATGGTGACATTATGAAACTATATATATGGTGCAATCAGAAAACTTTGTGTCTAGAGACCCAAAGAATATAATTTACAAATTAAAGAAATCCATCTATGGACTCAAGCAAGCTTCCCATCAATGGTACTACAAGTTTCATCAAGTAATTATCTCATTTGGTTTCTAGACAAATGTTGTTGAAGATTGTATGTATCACAAGCTCAGTGGGAGTAAGCATACATTCCTAATTTTGCACGAAACAAAGAGATTTCTATCAAAGAAATTTGAGATGAAATATCTTGGTGAGGCGTCATTTGTCTTAGGAATCCAGGTATACCGAGACCGCCCTCAGGGTATTCTTGAATTATCACAAAAGGTCCATATAGAAAAGGTGCTTGAAAGATATGGTATGTAAGATTGTCAACCGGGAAACAACCCAGTTACAAAAGGTGATAAATTCAGTCTAAGTCAATGTCCTAAGAATGACCTTGAAGTTAAAGAAATGCAGAAGATTCCTTTTGCTTCAGCTGTAGGGAGTCTACTGTATGCTCAGGTTTGCACATGTCCAGACATAGCATTCATTGTTAGAATGCTAAGCAGATATTTAAGTAACCCTGGGATAGATCACTAGAGAGCAGCTGATCGGGGGAAAATAATGCACAAAAAGTGTCATTTTGAAATCAATAATTAAAGTTTTTGAAATTAATAATTAAAGTGTGTGTATTTTGGCTTCTTGATACTTCCGTTATAGCATAGAGGCTAAACGAGTTGAATCCGCAAGGACAGGAAGAGATAGAAGATTTACCGGTCGATTCACGTGTGTGTTAAGTGTTCTTCAATGTTTTAGAGAATGAAAAGAAAAGAAAATAAAGAATGAAAAGAATACAGTGAAACAAAGAAGTGAGAAACATAAAAAAGAATGTATTTATGATTTTTTGTATATTTCTAAAACAAAGTAAAAAAAGAAAACTCATGGTTACTAACTACTAATAGCTCCACTAACTATGCTAACCTCTTAGTGATAGCTGCTTCACATGTATTCTTGGTCACTAGTCCTTGATTCAAGAGCGTTTCAAAGCATAACTTATAAGATTACTTTCACATCCAACTTAACAACAAGTGCAAGTTACACTTAAACTATCAAAACTAAACTATAGTAAGCATGAAATAAAGTAATGTTAGCTTGTTAGAGAGTTAGATGTTAGAGTATTAGAATCCATCACATGAGCCATCAATGGCTCTTGCAACAGCAAGGCCAAATAAAACTATTAGATTCATGTTGATTATCAAGAAAGGTGTTAGCAAGTTAGTGGTTAATAGTTAGTTGCCTGAGAGAAAATTACCTAAGCATGTAAACGAAGTTAGAGAGAAGAAAATAAATAGAAATGAAGAGAACCTTTTATAGAGTGTCACCATCCATTACAAGCACTCTTATTTTCATTCTATGTATTACTCTCTTTCCTATTACATAATCGATAAGAAATGAAAAATACAAAAGAAGAAGAAGAAGAACAACTAACCTAAACTAAAAAAAGAAAACTACCATAAAAGTTCCTCTCTGAAAATTTGGCCAACCTGGGGATTTATAGACAAAGAGGGTACTAGGGAGGCAATAAGAGGCCACAAGTCGAAACTCGACATGTGGCCCCACCAGAAGGCCACGAAAACGCAGTTTTTGCCACGTTTCTGCGGTCCTTCTGGGGCCGCGTGCACCGCGCCAGTGGCTTCTCCTACTGGTTTCTGGTTTTCTACTTCCAAATTTGACAGATTAGCTCCCTAAAGTCAATGGCTATATTTTAGGCTCTAAAATCACCAAATAAATAGGATTTTTAGGCTTTTTCTTCATTCCACACCATGGACTTAGGAACACACAAGAAAACTATTATTTAGCAGAATTTTATATAGATAAGTGTGAAAATGTGGAATGAAATATGCAAATATAGAGACCAATCAGCAGCCAAAAGAGTCTTCAGATATTATAGAGAACTAAGAATTACATGCTCACACACAAGAAGTCAGATCAGATAGAGATCATTGGGTATTCGGATTCTGACTTTGTTGAATATCAAGACAATAGAAGATCCACATCGGGTTACATTTACCTACTAGTTGGAGGAACTATTTCCTGGAAGAGTGCTAAACAAACATTCATAGCTTCCTCCACCATGGAAGCAGAATTTGTAGCATATTATGAGGCATCGAACCATGGATTATGGCTAGGAAATTTTGTCACTGGGCATCGCATTCTAAGTGGTATTGAATGAACACTAAAATTATACTGTGATAATAAATCAACAGTTCTATATTCCAACAGCAATAGGAGCTCGTCCAGGTCAAGACACTTTGATATAAAGGTCCCGGTTGTGTAGGAAAGGTATAGAGTGGACAGATTTTCATAAAGCACATTGGGACAAACTTCATGATTGCACATCTGCTTACTAAAGGATTAACACCAAAGGTCTTGCATGAGCACACTTCTTCTATAGGTGTTATATCATTTAAAGATATCATGGTTTAGTGAGAGTTTGTATATATGTTTTATTACTCTATTCTGTATTTTGGATACATTTTGTGCATTTCAATATTTTTTCACAGAAATAAAGAATTTAGTTGATACACTCTGTTTTATTATGTTAAAGTTTGATCTCAAAAAGTTTAAGGGAGGACCAGTTGGCATGTTTAGATCACATTACATATAATTTTCATGCTACACATCCATGATTGATTTATATCGTTTGGTTATATTGGTATATGTGATTATTGGTGGGTTTAGTCACGCTAAATGTAACGAAAATTCCTTTAGTCCGATATCAGTATAGTCAATGGACGAGATTATTAAGAATGCCTGATTATATGATAGCAATATTTTGAGCGCATAAGGTGTACATATTTATAAGGTAACATATGTGGCCCAAGTAGGAGATTGTTGGAAATAATTCAATATGTATGGGCTCACGTATATGAATTTAATGTGTATGTCTATCATGAAATATAGTCCAAATTAATTGTGATCTAATAAAATTAATAATTGGACTAATAGGTATTAAATTGTCATGGATTTAATGTGTAGAGATAATTATGTAATTTTTAATTTGATGAAGGGTCAAATTAAAAAAAGAAATAACTGATAGAATCAGTTATTATTTAAGGGATCATGGTCCTAAAAGGAACGTATCTTCTTCTTTTCTTTGAGATCCCTTCAAGCAGAGAGAAAACTCAGAGGAATACTGATCTTTTGGAAGGCCTTCTCCACAATTCAAGGAATTAAATCATGTATCAAGGTACGCTTTCGCTCTTATAATTTAATTTTTTATATCTTTGAATCTTCATAGAGACTAGATCTATACTTTAGGATTTGATCTATGTTAAAAATAAAGTTATGATTTTGATCTTATTTATTCTAAGGATGATTATTGTAGATCGAATCTTTTTATTTATTTAATTCAAGTTCCAACACGTGCTGCCCCAGAAAAAGAGAATGACAAATGATCTTTGTGGGGACCTCTATGTGAATAATAGAAGAAAAAGAAAATGTAAATTAACTAACAATGAGCTCTGTTAGACGACTCGAGCATAATCAATAAAAAAAAACAATGCATCCATCATATAATCAGTGCTATATAATCTAAAATCAGCATATGTGTTCATAGGAACTGAGGTCTGACTCAATAGTAAAATGATAGGATTAGATTTATGATTTATGAAAAGTTGTATGTTCATGTTGATGATTGTTCTATGGCCTTCGTTTATCTATTGTTTGTTTCATAAAACAAGGCTGGGTTGATGGTGAGAGGAATCCTATTTGCTAGTACAAAAGACTAGTGCTAACAATTACAAGTGGGACCAGCCACAGTTCAAGAAAGTGATGGCCCAAATCTTTGTGTCTCGTTAGTAAGATAATAGTTAGAAAACTTTATAATAATGCGTACAAAGTATAGTAAATTTAAGCTAGAATACAAGAATTTTACGTGCAAAATCAAATTACAGATTAAAGACAAATTTTTTGTTACTTCTTGTTTGTTATACAATCAGGATGTGAATGCATCCTGAAAGTCTAGCAAGCCAATTTATTATTATAAGCACAGATGTCAAGGCAAATTAATCCAAGATAATAACTTTTGGTATCCATTCATTTAATTTAATTTGTAGGATAATGGCATATTTTCTTGGTATTGATGCTAGTGACCGTTCAACTTACATGTAAAGCAAGCGAACAAAGCTCCCCCTGTTGTTTACAAGGTATTCCTCAATTGGGGACCAATGGCCTGTTTGATTGTGAAAGAAAATGGGGTCGGGAATCTAATTGATTTTCACAAAGTTTATTTAGTTGTGTTAAAAAAATGAAACTGAAAAACGAGAAGGGCTCTACATTGGGCCCCATGCGCACGATGTTTGTTGGGAAAGCTAGAGGCGTGGGTCCCACTGTTCATTCTCAGCGTTCGGAGAGACAATCAAAGGGACCCCAGAAGAAGCATTGTTAGTCAAAGAAAAGGATGCATGTACATCAAATTAAACAATACTAAGAAGAGAGGTGCACGGAGATCGCTAATGATGGGAAAATTATTTAATGTGTATTCTCTTAACTTGGAGGTAGCAAACAACAAGGACATCATTCATGTCTTTCCTATTCCTGTAACTGTCTAATAAACAAACTTATAATACACACACACTAGTCTCTTTCCAAAAGGATTTGAGGCTGAATCCTTCTCACTCAAACACCAACATCTGACATTTGAATACAAAATTCACTCCATTAAAATTGATTTATATTATTTCAAGTATCTATAAACCAAAAATCAAGTGTTTTTAATACTTTTTGTCCATGTATCAAGTAGGAAAAAAACGAACGGCCTAAATAGTGAGTTGATTAGTTTAACGGTGTAGAACATTTGAAGCCTGATAAAAATTGGTTTGTAGGAGTTTTTAAATGTTCAGATCATAATCAAATGGCCGATCGAGAATTTGTATGTCTAAAGACATAGATCTAACCAACTCACTACTTTCGGTCGTCAATTTTGCGTCACTTGATGGATGGGCAAAAAGCATTCAAAATACTTGATTTTTGGTTTATAAATAGTTGAATTAATATAGATCAACTTCAATGGATTCGAATTTCGGAGGGTTGTATTTGACTTGGAAGGATTCAGGCTCAAATCCTTTTAGAAGGACACAAGTCTCTCTCTCTCTACACACACACATATACATACATGCACATACATACATATAAGGTAAGGTTACAATACACCTAGGTGTAACTAAGTTAAGTTACACACACCTTTTTCTACCACAAAAAATTTGTTTGGTAGGATACAAATAAAAATTAATGTGAGTGGTTCTCACAAGGTGTTTAAAAAATATTTTTTTTGTGGTGAAAAGAGGTGTGTGTAACTTAACTTAGTTACATTTATGTGTATTGTAACTCTACCGATACATTAATTTTTGTTTGTATCTCACCAAGCAAATTTTTGTGTGGTGGAAAGAGGTGTGTGTAACTTAACTTAGTTACACATTGTGTATTATAACCTTACCCATATGTACCACTTTGATGAACGGGTACATGATATTAAAAATTTGTGAAGTTTTATTCCTAATTAGTTTATAGTTAGTAGGTCACATCCAAAGGTTTGGATCTTACATATGGGTGGTGTATCAACCAAATCAAAGAGGGAGTATTGATATTCTTGATACTTCTGAAAGTAGCCCAACTCAACTATATATATATATATATATATATATATATATATATATATATATATATATATATATATATATATATATATAATATATATATATATATAGAGAGAGAGAGAGAGAGAGAGAGACTTGTGTCCTTCCAAAAGGATTTGAGCCCAAATCCTTCAACTCAAATACAACTCCGCGACATTCGAATATAAGATCAACTCCGTTGAAGTTGATCTATATTATTTCAAGTATTTATAAACAAAAAATTAAGTATTCTGAATATTTTTTACCCATCCATCAAGCGGCGCAAAATAGACAGCTAAAAGTAGTGAGTTAGTTAGATCTATGTCTTTACATATACAAATTCTCGATTTGGCCATTTCATTATGATCTATACATTTAAAAACTCCTATAAACTAATTTTTGTTAGGTTTCAAATTTTCTACACCATTAACTAACCAACTCACTATATAGGTCGTCTGTTTTTTTCCTACTTGATGCATGGGCTAAAATTATTCAAAAAATTTGATTTTTGGTTTATAGATACTTGATATAATATAGATCAACTTCAACAGAGTAGATCTTGTATTCGAATATCGGATTTTGGTATTTTAGTGGAAAGGATTCAGCCTCGAATCCTTCCGGAATGACACAAGTCTCTCTCTCTCTCTCTTTATATATATATATATATATATTATATAATATATATATATATATATATATATATATATATATATATATATATATATATATATATATATATATATAAAGAGAGAGAGAGAGAGAGTAATGATGTGGTGAGAAAGCTAGCTTACATAAGAAGATGAGAAAGGAGCATTGGAATCGTCGGATTAGTTTCTGGGTGGTTGGGATTAGATTTGGAGGAAATAAAACTAAAATCTAAAAACTAAAGTAATTAACCCAAAACTAACTTAACCAGCCAAAAAACTAATCTTAACCACCCAAAGATAATCCTACGGCTCATGTGCTCTCTTCTCATCTTCTCATTTAACCTAACTTTCTCACTGGATCGCTACTATATATATATATATATATATATATATATATATATATATATATATATATATATATATATATATATATATATATATATATATATATATATATATATATATATATATATATATATATATGGGTCTTCGTGTGAGAAACTCTCTCACAAGAAGACCATGAGAAAATCATATAGGAGCGATCATGTGGATGATCCGAACAATTCATCTTGATTTACATACTTTATTTAGACTATTAATAAAAAATCAGGCGATTCCTAGCCTTTTTACCCTTGCAACAAGTGGTTACAAAACAGATGTTATATTCATCGTAAAATAAAGATGTCATTTGATGCATGGGTAAAAAAGATCAAAATCGCGTGATTTTTTATTGATAGCCTAACTAGAGTATGTAGATCAAGATGAACGGTTCAGATCATCTACGAAATCGATCCTATATGATTTTCTCACGAAACTTATTTGGAGAAAGTTTCTCCCTAGAAGATTTGTGTGTGTGTGTAAATGAAATTTTACTAATACCAAAACAATAGTAATTTTGATACATTGAGGCTAGGCTACTCTGTATATCTATTCTTGGATACTATAGAGAGGGAAGAGGACCATAACCGTCACCTCAACTATAGTACACCAAGTAAGTGCACAGATTGACCCAAAGTCTGCTTGATAAGAAACAGTACTATCAAACAATATGGCATACAAATAAGAGATCAAATGCACTTGCTTGAGCTGGGCATACCCCACATTCTGAGATTAGTTGCTGCCGCTAATACTGCTGCTGGAATTTCAGAACTGAAAGGATCTGAAACTTACTAGATTAAACAAAACTGGGTGCTATTGCTGCTGCTAAACCAGAACTTATCTCATCATTTCTGCTCCTGCTACTAATCCCCCGTATGCCCAGTACATGAACTGATACTGCAACATAGTGTTGGGAATTTTATACTATTTTCTAAAACATGCAATATCTTAAAATTAAATTAAGATAAAACAATAAATTATTCTAACATGTAATAACAATTATAATTAAATAAAACAAAAAATCTGGCCTGGGGAATGCAGTCGCGATGTCGCTGCCCTAAAGGATCAAAAGCCCGTCTCCTTGTCCAGACGTTGAATCGACCTTGTCCCCTAGCGGTAAAGGATCCCCGGATTCACCAGCACTCAGCCCAGGACGGTGGGCAGAGCCTCTGCTCAAATGAAGAAGTTGCCCAGAAAATAAAATGAAAATTATTTAAACACTGAATCCATTCTCACGAAAGTAGTCTTCAGGTTTTCTTTTAAGACGAGAAAAGAGAAAATGAGTTGTGTCTTTGCTATTGGAGTGAAAGTCTATTTATAGACTTAGAACCCAAGTTGTTGTAACCACTCCAACAGAAAATCCAAGCAGTTGAGATATTTTCTCAACCGATTTAGATTCTAAGACTTGGTCAAAGTTGACTTAGTAAAACAAAATCTGAAATGAAGCTTTTCCTTTTTATTTTAATACAAAAAATCCAACAGTCCCCCCCAAAAGCTTGAGTTTCAGGGAAGACATAATAAAACAAATCAATAATAAATAACAATCAAATCATAAAACAAGAGTAAAAATTTGGGCAACATCATACTGTGAATTCGGGGTCGATAGCTTATGGCCTTGAATCTACCCTTAGTGAATTTTATCGCCATCTGAGAGACATAATGGACTACGCCTTGAATTAGGCCTCTTTAACCAGATATTGATGAAAGACACACACAGTAAGTCTTCATTTATTGAGCGAGCGGGTTGAGCGTTAAAGGCCATGCTCACAATAACCGACTCATGAGAGTTTCTAGGGTCAGCCCTGCCCCCCCCAACCGCGGCTATCACGGTTCCTCTCACGTAGGTAAGTCCTCCAAGGGTACTACAGCTGGATAGTATACCCTCCACACTACATGCGTTGGACTTATTAAGAGTTAAACTCATCCTTACCTAGCTGTATCATAAGAGCATCTCACCATAGAGAAGGGGTAGTAGCTACAACGCTACATATAGGATATAAATATATCCGGGTTGATGCTCCACACGAGTTTCACCAGTCCAGCTTGTTACTACCACATTGAACCTCTTTCATGGAACCAGCTCCCAATCAAGTAGGTTGGGTTCCCGCTGTCGGTGAACTGTACTATGGGCTTAACCCATCTCCCTCGATGAATCTAGGAATATATACTCCTAGAAAGACCCTTAATCAGAATGACTTTATGTTTTCTAGGGTCAGAAAATTGGCTTAACAGCCTTTATTTTCAAGTTGTGACAGTCAGAGATTTAACCCTTCATGACCACATTATTATGACTCTTGACATCTTTTATTAGACCTATAAAGTCTTTGGTTAATTGTCAGAGTCTCCCCAATTTGAATCCCAATTTGAAATTATAAGATAACCTTAGTTTATGATAAAGCATATATACATTGTATTTGATTATTCAAATATTTAAAGTATATATATGTCTATATTTATATGCTAAAGAATAGTCAAGAAATTTAGGCAATCTAGCTTTATTAGATCCCAATTAAAGTTAGATGGGGAACAAAATCGCACATGGCTATTCATCATCCTGTACATGGCTAGGATTCCAATTCTAACTAATTTATTATGGTCCGATTATTATTTACATCAGATTCAATGTTAAACTCGAATCAACCATAATTTGTAATCAGGGCTAATTCTAGATAGATTTAGTTATATCCAAATGGTGATGAAATTAGGGTTATAAGCTAAACAATCATTTTTAAAGTTATGGTGTACAAAGGCTGATGATATATTTAATAAAAATTTTAGAATATTGGGTTAGTCAAAATCTCAATTTTATCAGTCTAATTGGCCAGTCGGCGTAACTCAGGTGGGAGGTTTTCCGCTCTTGGCGTTCCTTAATTACAGAACCACGTTGAGTACCCTTCCTTCGTTAAACACCAATTATATGAAATTTGAGAAAATGATTTACCCTTTAAAGAAAATGATTTACTCTTTTAATTTTATTATCCTATTGATCTAAAGAAACTCAAAATCATGTGCCTATTTCAGCTACATTAAGAGTATACAAATATTATTGTTGTACTCTAGATTTGTCAAAATGATAGGAAGATTCCTACCATATTTTCTATATTCATAATATTAAAATGTCAGAATACAGGTTTATGTTGGTAGCTTTTATATTAGGGTATGCAAAATAAAAAGATGTAGGGGATCTTACTTAGTTCCAATTTATAAACAATATAATTTAGTTGGATATATAGCAGAGTAAGTTAGAATTCAATATAAGAGTAGAAAGATATTTTAAAAGAACTTGAACTAATTATAGCATGCAATTTAAGCACAAAATTAACATGTATATATATATATATATATGAAAAATTGACAACTTTACATATATATATATATATATATATATATATATATATATATATATATATATATATAGTGTCTCTATATATATATATAAAAAGTTGACAATTCCTTAGATGAAGTGTTCAGTGTGTCTTATCCAATACATAAAGCAACAAATAATAAAGTACCAGAATTTATTCATTCAGTAAATTGAAGATAAAACCTGACATCTTATTCAAGTGTCATCGCGGGATTGGTTCTCTTATAATATGTGTGTGGGACTCACACATATGAACCGAATCCATCCCTACATGGTTGAGCTGCTTAGCCACAGACCATCACATCCAAGATCACATAGACTATGTACTGTCAATGAACATGAAATTAAGCTCAACCTTCAGGTAATATCCATATTCGAATCTGTAACTGCAAATAGAAAACAAGCACAAATACAGCAATACTTATATCCCATCTATTTACACCAACAAAGACAGCCATACTGATTAAAGAATGAGGTTTGTATTTATTTTGTTTTTTTTTTTTTTTGAACGCAAGTCATAGCCAGGACTTGCCCCCAAGGACTTGAAAATATCACTGATTTTTGTAATGAAATAAACATCAGAATCTCCAGAAGGCTTCACGTGAAAGATTATTTTATGAATTAGAGAGCAATTGGTCTGCAAACCACTGGTCTAATTAGCATTAATCTTCTTAATAGCCATCACTCATAAGAGAGCAAAGACCAAAAAAGGGAGAAGAAGAGTTTCAACAAGGAGTCCAAGTCTCTGCATTCCTATAGAAGGTACCAATTTAAGAAAGTAAGAGGGAACCTTTAAACTGAAACCTAGAGGATATGGCGGCAACATAGAAGAATGGCGGCACAGATTAAGCCTCATCTAGCACAGAAGAATGAAGAATCTAGAGGTAGGTGTCAATGTGATAAAATTTCCAATTCAATAATATGCTCAGCTGTACGCACAAAGGGGAACCATACAGCCTACATCTGCTCCATATCCACTCAAGATAGATAATTAGCTAAAGCATTTCAAGCAGAACCAGTGACACAAAGTGAGAAAATTAATGATCCAAATGTGTGCAAAGTAACTGTAATATCCCTAATCTTAACTACTGTATTTTTATTTTCTTCAAGTATTTATTTTGATTTACTGAGTATTTTTATTTAATCAAGTTAATTTATTATTTTTCCTGAGATTTTTATTATTAAGTATGGAAATTATTTTGAGGCCGTAAATGGTAATTTGACATTTTACATCTACCATTATTATCATTGATTGATATTTAATTATTATTTTCAATATTTCATTAAGGTCATTATTCCTTATTAATATTTTTATTCCATTATGATTATTATTAATTTCTTCCTATTTGTTGTTGATACTATTAGTAGTTATCTCCACTATTATTATTGTTCTTTTATTATGATTATTAATTGTTAACTTAATTACTATTTCCATTATTTTATTAAGGTGTTTATTCATTATTATTAGTACTATTATGGATTGATATTATTATTATAATTAGTATTGCTAATTATTGTTGTGATAGTATTACTTATTTATTTTAATATTTGCATATTTAGTGATGTGTTAATTATCATAATTACCATTATTATTGCTATTTTAATTATTATTAGTATTTATTACTGTGGTTAAGACTAATTACCTTTATTAGTATTTTGCTTACTTATTTTTGGTGTCACTATTGATTATTAATATTATTATAGTTTAGTTTTATTTATTATTATTTGAGGTATTCTCCCTTACCCATTAGCCTTGACCCAAAATCCTATACCCGTTATCTATCCATGCCCACTTCTATTCCTTGATCCTACCCGCAAACCCAATACCCATTTACCCATCCTATATTATATTTCCTAATCCTAAACCAAACCCTAAGTAATAACCTAAACCTAGATCTAAATCCCCCTCCATCTTCATGCTACAGCCGCCATCCCCGAGCCAAGCCTCGCATTGTCCATGGCACCCACGGCAACATCAACTCCTCCTTTACTCCCCTCGGCAATTCCTCCATGCCGCAGCCTTCCAACCCTTCTCCCATTGCTGCTGTTGGTGACACTCCCTGGCGAGCTACCTTGAGACTTCATCACCTCCATTCCCTTACAAGAACCAAGCCCGCATCCATAGGTAAGCCCCACAATCCAGCCTGGAACTCCACAACCGTGCCCCTTCAAATTGTTGCCGAGCTTCACCAACAACAGGAGCCCCATTATCCTTGGCTAGGCCGTGAGTCCCTTTCTTTCTATTCATTTTTCCATCTTTAATTACTTATATGCATTGTGTTTGAAAAATATGTGAGTGATTTTGATTGGTTGAAACATATAGGCATGTAATATAATTTAATTAGTCATGTGTGTTTTATTTCATGCGGCAAAGTCCTTACTCCGAGCCATTTTCCGGCTCTCCGCGGGATGCCGTCGATCGCCGTCGGAGAGCGCGAACGCATCCCACGCCCTTCACGGCGAGTTGCTCTATCCAACGACGCCTTCCGCGGTCCCGTACGCCTCCGTCGGAGCCTCCGTCGGCGCGCCGCAAGTTCCTCGACGGCATGCTTGAATTTTCTTCATGTGGGTAAGTATTTTCATTGTAAATGCAAAGTTTTGATTATGTGCAGGTTTTGTTGCATGGTGAGTGTGTGCGTGAGTGTACCATATTGTACATGCATATTAGTATCTAAATATATATATATATATATATATATTAGTAAAATGCATGGGTGGAATTTAATTAATGTATAGATTTTTATAATTAATAGTAGGTATTTGTTGGGTGTGTGTGTGATTTAGAGTGTGTTACATGTATGTATTATGTATGCTTGAGTTTATGCATGAGTACGTATATGTGTATATGTGTACGTGGGTATACACGTATGTGTCGGGTTGCTCGGGAGTGTGTGTAGTGTATATTTATATTTATTTGTATGTTTGGCTACGTGTTACAGCGTTTCGGACTCGCTCGGACGATCCGAACTCGGTAACGACATAGTCGGATTTGTATCTATTCTGGACCCGACACACAGGAGATTCGAAGACCGATCCATAGGATGATCCGTAGATCAGTGCCAGTCCATGCAGTGAAGATCAAACGGCGATTCGGCTCCGAAACTGCATCATTTCATGTGAGTGTTTGCTTTTGTCTCATTTTCTTATTTATCGTTGACAGTTTGCATTTACATGTTTCTCTTATCATTTCATATGACTTCCTGTTATATTTTACCAGTTTCATTATTTGTATTTGTTCATGAGATGTCTATGATTGTTTACTTTAATTACCTAGTTGACATGAGCTTGTTTCAGCATCATTTGATGTGTTGATTGTATAGTGTTGTTGGCTTAGGCCTAGTTTTGATATACCTTTAGACAGTGGCATGACTCGACCTATTGATTGGATAGATTAAGTATATAGTTGAGCATCAGATATATATGGATCTTGTATTAGACATTGAGATATTAGAGTTATATTATTTCATGCATAGATCATTAATGTTTCAGACTGGGACTAATTGTAAAGGAACTTGGACTATATACTAGATTGATCTTATGTGGATTGATTCATGATTGTGATTTATGATCTACATTTATCTAAACAATTATCAGACTTAATATTCCTTACTTGGTGATAATTCAGTTAAGAATTTATTCGGGCATTTGGGACAGATGATATATTTCATGTAGAGGACTTTCCAGCTTGTTATTCTTTTATTGGTAATAACTTAAGCCATGATTCGTTCGGATATTGATGATGGACTTGTTATGATGTTACTTTACTAAGAGACTGGATTACTTGATACTTGGATCAGTATATAGACTTAGTTAGAATTTGGATTGATCGGGATTCATGTTATTTACATTGGATGATGATCAGTATTTCGATGTGAATGATCCTTATTGGATTGTGACTAGATATGTGGATATCTTACATTTGACTTTGATATGTGATATCATATTGGTTTTCGATTGTTAGAAGCTAGAGTTCCAAGATATATCAACTGATTGGATTATAGAGTATGATGAGTTGTTGGTATTGATTCATGAGTGGACTTATTCTAGATTACAGTTCTTGAGGATGTTTCATCTTTAGATATGATTCTAGTAGGTGTTGTCTTGTTGATATTGAGGATATACCGTGTGCTTCATGTATAGTGACTGATCAATTTAGTTAGGGAGATAGAGTTGTTATGAGAGTGATCTCATTGATATTGGTGATTATAATATATGTTTAGAGTTTCATGATAGCTATTGATCGACTTTACTTATTGGTGACTTTAAGAGTGATATATGGATGATCTTGAGAATCTGAGTTATAGTATACTTTGACTGGATTGTTCTATTCTTGACAGTAGGTCATTACTCAGCCTGGATATCTTGTCTTACCTGTGAAACCTGACTGGTTATTCTTTATATATATATACCTGACAACTATCATGTTCATGTTACTGAAATTTGCTGGGAAAATATTATTACACGGTAACAACACCCGCATGTTCACTTGTTATATTCCTGTTATACCGGTATCCTGTACCTCGACATATATTATATGCTCCTGTTATACCGGTACCCTGACTTTCACATGTTGATATTGTTACCGTGATTACCACTGAGTCATCCCAGAGATTTAAGTAACATATATACTAAATAATCTTGATAAACTAAAACATGATAACAAACAACTTGCACTGGAATTGGGGAGATTGATGGAGGAGACAGCGTCCGTATTTTGGGTGGACCTAGGATTTTGGTTGCGCAGCCGAAAGAGGGTTCCACTGCAGGGTTCCCGTGGGGTGACTGGCACCCCGTCATGTTTCCTGTTATACATGTTATACATGTACCTGTTCCTGTTTACATTTCCTGACTACCTTGCGGTAGGTCCTGGTTCAGCGCCAGGAGTCTGGGCCGTGGTCCCGGGTATGCACGGGACCCACCTAAAGCATGGACAATGTCTCCAACCGATCAGTTTCAATAACTTAAGGGCATCGATTGGCATGTGTGGTAGGCGTAGTATGGGATGCGTCTATTACATGTGATAATTGGTGTTCGCTGACATAATTAATAATAAACTGTTGATGCCTTGTGACTGACTGTAATTGCCTGATTGTATATTTATATATCACTATGTCAGACATATGATTGTAACCAGGACCAGATTATTATAACCAGGACCAGATTTATGACCAGACTTGGATGCCAACCTAGTGACATGTGATAGATTACACGCCTTGACATTGATTGCATATTTATAGTTGTGCCATTGGTTTACTACCTGTATTCATGTTTTATCATATGTGTATTACTGTTCAGCTTTTATCTTGTTATTTAGCCTTTTCTATTTACTGTTGCACTTACTACTAATTATGCACATTGTTTCTTCTGCACGAGTTCTTTCCCCTTTACACACACACTCATTATGGTCGCATTCTGACGACCCTGGATTTGTACGTCCAGCTATTGGACGATTGTTCTAATGTGCAGGTGTTCGATGAGACGGTACGCCCTGCGAGGAGCTTGGGTCCTCTCCTCTTGATCCTGGTATACTTGCATTTCATTTTTGTTATTATTCTTTGATTCCTGTATATCACCTTTGACTTCTATTCAGCTATCATTTTCTTCCCGTTATTCATTGCTATCATGTGTGGTCTTATATGTATTACTGCAGTGTTCATTGATCATTATGCTTCCGATTTATAGCTTGTTCAGGTTACAATTGAGGCTTAGCGCGTATACGAGGGGTATTTTACCTCGCGTATATGCGTCGCCATAACGTCTCCGTATCTTTAAGATCGGGGCGTTACAGAGTGGTATCAGAGCCTAGGTTTTCGACTTGCGATCTTGAATTTTGACTCTTGTTTCGCAAGAGAACCTAGTTTCACCTGTAACCTGAGACAGTTATGTTGACACTGCAATATACATATACTATTCACGTGATAATATTGACTCCATTTGGAAATTGATCATCAACCCTTTGGAATTCCGTTCTTGATCTGTTGATATTCATGATTCCAACACTTCAATTAGAGTGATTTGGATGTCCATCTTGATTTCATCCTTCTTTCCTATTCATTTCTCTTAATTCTATCTCTTGAGATTGGTTACTCCTTGTTGAAGCCGGTATCAGAAATCAGAGCGCGCAGCGGAAGCGTGGTGAAGTCTTGATGCAGTGAGAAGTGGTGTGGAAGCTTTACCTTCTTCCTAATTTGATTTTATCATTCCCTGCTTTATTTAAATTTCGAGGACGAAATTTTTATTAAGGTGGGTAGAATGTAATATCCCTAATCTTAACTACTGTATTTTTATTTTCTTCAAGTATTTATTTTGATTTACTGAGTATTTTTATTTAATCAAGTTAATTTATTATTTTTCCTGAGATTTTTATTATTAAGTATGGAAATTATTTTGAGGCCGTAAATGGTAATTTGACATTTTACATCTACCATTATTATCATTGATTGATATTTAATTATTATTTTCAATATTTCATTAAGGTCATTATTCCTTATTAATATTTTTATTCCATTATGATTATTATTAATTTCTTCCTATTTGTTGTTGATACTATTAGTAGTTATCTCCACTATTATTATTGTTCTTTTATTATGATTATTAATTGTTAACTTAATTACTATTTCCATTATTTTATTAAGGTGTTTATTCATTATTATTAGTACTATTATGGATTGATATTATTATTATAATTAGTATTGCTAATTATTGTTGTGATAGTATTACTTATTTATTTTAATATTTGCATATTTAGTGATGTGTTAATTATCATAATTACCATTATTATTGCTATTTTAATTATTATTAGTATTTATTACTGTGGTTAAGACTAATTACCTTTATTAGTATTTTGCTTACTTATTTTTGGTGTCACTATTGATTATTAATATTATTATAGTTTAGTTTTATTTATTATTATTTGAGGTATTCTCCCTTACCCATTAGCCTTGACCCAAAATCCTATACCCGTTATCTATCCATGCCCACTTCTATTCCTTGATCCTAACCCGCAAACCCAATACCCATTTACCCATCCTATATTATATTTCCTAATCCTAAACCAAACCCTAAGTAATAACCTAAACCTAGATCTAAATCCCCCTCCATCTTCATGCTACAGCCGCCATCCCCGAGCCAAGCCTCGCATTGTCCATGGCACCCACGGCAACATCAACTCCTCCTTTACTCCCCTCGGCAATTCCTCCATGCCGCAGCCTTCCAACCCTTCTCCCATTGCTGCTGTTGGTGACACTCCCTGGCGAGCTACCTTGAGACTTCATCACCTCCATTCCCTTACAAGAACCAAGCCCGCATCCATAGGTAAGCCCCACAATCCAGCCTGGAACTCCACAACCGTGCCCCTTCAAATTGTTGCCGAGCTTCACCAACAACAGGAGCCCCATTATCCTTGGCTAGGCCGTGAGTCCCTTTCTTTCTATTCATTTTTCCATCTTTAATTACTTATATGCATTGTGTTTGAAAAATATGTGAGTGATTTTGATTGGTTGAAACATATAGGCATGTAATATAATTTAATTAGTCATGTGTGTTTTATTTCATGCGGCAAAGTCCTTACTCCGAGCCATTTTCCGGCTCTCCGCGGGATGCCGTCGATCGCCGTCGGAGAGCGCGAACGCATCCCACGCCCTTCACGGCGAGTTGCTCTATCCAACGACGCCTTCCGCGGTCCCGTACGCCTCCGTCGGAGCCTCCGTCGGCGCGCCGCAAGTTCCTCGACGGCATGCTTGAATTTTCTTCATGTGGGTAAGTATTTTCATTGTAAATGCAAAGTTTTGATTATGTGCAGGTTTTGTTGCATGGTGAGTGTGTGCGTGAGTGTACCATATTGTACATGCAATATTAGTATCTAAATATATATATATATATATATATTAGTAAAATGCATGGGTGGAATTTAATTAATGTATAGATTTTTATAATTAATAGTAGGTATTTGTTGGTGTGTGTGTGATTTAGAGTGTGTTACATGTATGTATTATGTATGCTTGAGTTTATGCATGAGTACGTATATGTGTATATGTGTACGTGGGTATACACGTATGTGTCGGGTTGCTCGGGAGTGTGTGTAGTGTATATTTATATTTATTTGTATGTTTGGCTACGTGTTACAGCGTTTCGGACTCGCTCGGACGATCCGAACTCGGTAACGACATAGTCGGATTTGTATCTATTCTGGACCCGACACACAGGAGATTCGAAGACCGATCCATAGGATGATCCGTAGATCAGTGCCAGTCCATGCAGTGAAGATCAAACGGCGATTCGGCTCCGAAACTGCATCATTTCATGTGAGTGTTTGCTTTTGTCTCATTTTCTTATTTATCGTTGACAGTTTGCATTTACATGTTTCTCTTATCATTTCATATGACTTCCTGTTATATTTTACCAGTTTCATTATTTGTATTTGTTCATGAGATGTCTATGATTGTTTACTTTAATTACCTAGTTGACATGAGCTTGTTTCAGCATCATTTGATGTGTTGATTGTATAGTGTTGTTGGCTTAGGCCTAGTTTTGATATACCTTTAGACAGTGGCATGACTCGACCTATTGATTGGATAGATTAAGTATATAGTTGAGCATCAGATATATATGGATCTTGTATTAGACATTGAGATATTAGAGTTATATTATTTCATGCATAGATCATTAATGTTTCAGACTGGGACTAATTGTAAAGGAACTTGGACTATATACTAGATTGATCTTATGTTGGATTGATTCATGATTGTGATTTATGATCTACAATTTATCTAAACAATTATCAGACTTAATATTCCTTACTTGGTGATAATTCAGTTAAGAATTTATTCGGGCATTTGGGGACAGATGATATATTTCATGTAGAGGACTTTCCAGCTTGTTATTCTTTTATTGGTAATAACTTAAGCCATGATTCGTTCGGATATTGATGATGGACTTGTTATGATGTTACTTTACTAAGAGACTGGATTACTTGATACTTGGATCAGTATATAGACTTAGTTAGAATTTGGATTGATCTGGGATTCATGTTATTTACATTGGATGATGATCAGTATTTCGATGTGAATGATCCTTATTGGATTGTGACTAGATATGTGGATATCTTACATTTGACTTTGATATGTGATATCATATTGGTTTTCGATTGTTAGAAGCTAGAGTTCCAAGATATATCAACTGATTGGATTATAGAGTATGATGAGTTGTTGGTATTGATTCATGAGTGGACTTATTCTAGATTACAGTTCTTGAGGATGTTTCATCTTTAGATATGATTCTAGTAGGTGTTGTCTTGTTGATATTGAGGACATACCGTGTGCTTCATGTATAGTGACTGATCATTTAGTTAGGGAGATAGAGTTGTTATGAGAGTGATCTCATTGATATTGGTGATTATAATATATGTTTAGAGTTTCATGATAGCTATTGATCGACTTTACTTATTGGTGACTTTAAGAGTGATATATGGATGATCTTGAGAATCTGAGTTATAGTATACTTTGACTGGATTGTTCTATTCTTGACAGTAGGTCATTACTCAGCCTGGATATTTTGTCTTACCTGTGAAACCTGACTGGTTATTCTTTATATATATATACCTGACAACTATCATGTTCATGTTACTGAAATTTGCTGGGAAAATATTATTACACGGTAACAACACCCGCATGTTCACTTGTTATATTCCTGTTATACCGGTATCCTGTACCTCGACATATATTATATGCTCCTGTTATACCGGTACCCTGACTTTCACATGTTGATATTGTTACCGTGATTACCACTGAGTCATCCCAGAGATTTAAGTAACATATATACTAAATAATCTTGATAAACTAAAACATGATAACAAACAACTTGCACTGGGATTGGGGAGATTGATGGAGGAGACAGCGTCCGTATTTTGGGTGGACCTAGGATTTAGGTTGCGCAGCCGAAAGAGGGTTCCACTGCAGGGTTCCCGTGGGGTGACTGGCACCCCGTCATGTTTCCTGTTATACATGTTATACATGTACCTGTTCCTGTTTACATGTTCCTGACTACCTTGCGGTAGGTCCTGGTTCAGCGCCAGGAGTCTGGGCCGTGGTCCCGGGTATGCACGGGACCCACCTAAAGCATGGACAATGTCTCCAACCGATCAGTTTCAATAACTTAAGGGCATCGATTGGCATGTGTGGTAGGCGTAGTATGGGATGCGTCTATTACATGTGATAATTGGTGTTCGCTGACATAATTAATAATAAACTGTTGATGCCTTGTGACTGACTGTAATTGCCTGATTGTATATTTATATATCACTATGTCAGACATATGATTGTAACCAGGACCAGATTATTATAACCAGGACCAGATTTATGACCAGACTTGGATGCCAACCTAGTGACATGTGATAGATTACACGCCTTGACATTGATTGCATATTTATAGTTGTGCCATTAGTTTACTACCTGTATTCATGTTTTATCATATGTGTATTACTGTTCAGCTTTTTATCTTGTTATTTAGCCTTTTCTATTTACTGTTGCACTTACTACTAATTATGCACATTGTTTCTTCTGCACGAGTTCTTTCCCCTTTACACACACACTCATTATGGTCGCATTCTGACGACCCTGGATTTGCACGTCCAGCTATTGGACGATTGTTCTAATGTGCAGGTGTTCGATGAGACGGTACGCCCTGCGAGGAGCTTGGGTCCTCTCCTCTTGATCCTGGTATACTTGCATTTCATTTTTGTTATTATTCTTTGATTCCTGTATATCACCTTTGACTTCTATTCAGCTATCATTTTCTTCCCGTTATTTATTGCTATCATGTGTGGTCTTATATGTATTACTGCAGTGTTCATTGATCATTATGCTTCCGATTTATAGCTTGTTCAGGTTACAATTGAGGCTTAGCGCGTATACGAGGGTATTTTACCTCGCGTATATGCGTCGCCATAACGTCTCCGTATCTTTAAGGTCGGGGCGTTACAGTAACAGTGATGTGTTGGCAGTATGATTGTCAGCCTTGGACAATAGCTACTTGCATTTCAAGAAAAACCAACGGCAGAATCAATTTTAAAATATATAGTAGTGAGGCAAAACTAAAGGCAGAAGCTATATTAGGTTATAGAGTAGTGAGCACGTAGGTAGATAAGTGCTCATATTTGTGTAACATAACATATTTACTTATAACTTTGTAACCTGGTCAGACAGACCTTAAATAGATGAAAACATTTCCAATGAGAAAAAATTAGAACCATATTTGTGTTCCATCTAATGTTAGAAAAGAACGAACAGGGTTCGTTTGAATAGAGCACAAATTGAGCAAGGTCTAACTAAAAAGAAGCGCTCGAGCCAAAAAGCAATTGACGACGTTTGAACATTTCATATATTAATATAGATTTTGTTTTCACAAGTGTAGAAGTAAAGGGGAAAAGAAGATGAAAATAAGCTACAGAACATATGTTTCATAAAGACTACAGTGTAATTTGTAAATAAAGAGCCGAGTCCAAAAATTTTCAAGAAATTTACACATTATAAATGGTCTCAAACTTTGGTATAGAAAGGTTCTGCGCATACATGCAGCTGAATCTAGATCAAAATCCTGTCCATATCCAGACTGTAATTCAGCTATCTGATTAGATTCCATTAAAATAAGTGAATACCTCAGTAGCATCACAGTAAATTCAGTTATGATAGGTAAAAAAAAATAATCCAATAACAGCACTAGGAGACAATTAAGTAATCCAATTAAACTGCACAGATGAGAATGTCTGTGGCGAATTTATCGATGACCTAGGATAAGTTAGAAGGATGCTATGATAACACGTCTGTGTAATAAAAGAAACCCACTCCAGGACACAATGTGAAAATGCAATGAAGACCATACAGCCCCATCAACAATGAGCAAGCAGTTCCACAAAATGGTGAACAGCTGCAACATAAAATTGGATAATGATTTGAAGACCAAAAATAGCAGGAACTACAGATCCAAACCATGCAAGGTTAGTTGTGCAAATTCTCGGATCTAGTCTACAAAGGTCAATATCTGTTGCATGAAACATTCCACCTGGACACTGTGATTCAAGGGTTGTGTGTCGTTCCAAAAAAAAAAAAGATATGCTACATAAACTTCCTATATACAGAAGTAACATATGAACTATGTAATGGACATACTAAATAGTAATGTTTTCTTCAATAACGGCAGACGTTCAAACTACTAGTTTAGATTATTAAGTTTTGCATGAGTAGAAGTTCAAAATACTCCTAAAATTCTAGTTTTAGCATAAAGTTTTGAACTGTCAAATCACACTTATCATGTAGACCTAGTTTTCTTTTCAATCTGAATGTATGTATCGTTTTATCAACAAACAGTTACAGTTACTTTGAGGGTATTAGTTTTCCCTTTTTTTTTTTTTTTTTTTTTTTAAATTGAATATTGGCAGCTACCCATAATGTGAATCCTAGTCCGTGCTTGATTCTTCATGAAAATTTGGAGTTTCTACTTTTGTTAGGAACAACAACAAACTCCCGTACAAAGTGTGTGTGGTTGCATGTGTGCTACATATGGAAATGCATGGATAAAATAAGACCAAAGATTGGCAAATACATGCATGCATAGACAAGAAAGGATTGTTAATCTCAGTATTGGTTGCACGCAGAAGATTTGTTTTACACAATTTCCATATGGTGATCACCAGTTTTGACACATGTAATTCAAATTTTCTCTTTGAATCACAAGTAAATAAGCACACATGCACAAATAAATCAAGCATACAGATTCTGTCAGTAGAAGGAAAAGCCAACACTGCATGAAAAGAAAATAGATTAAATGAAAAGAGACACTATATATAAGTTTTTGATCCTTTAGATTGTTGGGAATTTTATACTATTTTCTAAAACATGCAATATCTTAAAAATTAAATTAAGATAAAACAATAAATTATTCTAACATGTAACAACAATTATAATTAAATAAAATAAAAGAATCTGGCTTGGGGAATGCAGTCGCGATGTCGCTGCCCTAAAGGATCAAAAGCCCGTCTCCTTGTCCAGACGTTGAATCGACCTTGTCCCCTAGCGGTAAAGGATCCCCCGGATTCACTAGCACTCAGCCCAGGACGGTGGGCAGAGCCTCTGCTCAAATGAAGAAGTTGCTCAGAAAATAAAAATTAAAATTCTTTTAAACACTGAATCCATTCTCACGAAGAGTAGTCTTCAGGTTTTCTTTTAAGACGAGAAAAGAGAAAATGAGTTGTGTCTTTGCTATTGGAGTGAAAGTCTATTTATAGACTTAGAACCCAAGTTGTTGTAACCACTCCAACAGAAAATCCAAGCAGTTGAGATATTTTCTCAACCGATTTAGATTCTAAGACTTGGTCAAAGTTGACTTATTAAAACAAAATCTGAAATGAAAGCTTTTCCTTTTTATTTTAATACAAAAAATCCAACACATAGTGATTAGCTACTCTTGAAATCTGCTCCTATTACAGAAACAATCTCTGAGACAATGCTACAACCAAACACATGGTATAAGCTCTGAAACAGAGACAGGATGTTCTGATAAACAGAATTCTCAGTATCATCTGTATCAGTTTCCACAAAGGAATAAGAAATTGAGATTACATCATCTATAAATTGATAGGTTCCAATTGCTAAAGATCTCTAGCTCTTTAGTGGTACCCTTAATTTTCCAACTGCAGGTATTCATAAGGATATTCACATCAGCTGTTATCTTCTTGATCAACTCTAATTTGGTGTGTTCTTTAGCTTCAAAAACTCTACAATTCCTTTCCTTCCAGAGATGCCAAATTGCAGCAGCAAGCAATAGTTTCTCTAAAGCAGATGATCTCTTATTCTGTGCATATATAGTTCTGAAAGAGTTGGCCTCCTCCTGTAAATTATGAACATTAGGTTGCAGTCCAAATTTGAGCTTACACAGAGACCATATATAAGTTGAGTATTCACAGGAGAAGAAAAGATGCTCAACTGTTTCAGAATTAGTGTTGCAGAGAACGCATAAGTCAGAATTGATGATGCCAAATTTGAGCAGTCTTGACCTGGTGAGCAACCTGTCATTCAGAGCCTTGAGGAGGCAACAGGACATCTTAGGACATGTGGCATTGGCCCATACAACTTTTGACAACTCAAAATAAGGTGATGGTGTTCTAGAGATATTCCAGGCTGATGAAAATGTGAAGTTCCATGTACTGGATGCAATCTATATCCAATTCTCAGTATCATCAATAGCCATGTGCAGTTAAACCAGAGTCATACTATCCATTATTTGCTTCCAAGTGCCCGAAGCCATAGGATGCGTATGAGATTCCCATGGAGATGCACCAGTACAATAAGCATTTTTCGTCCAAAATGACCATGTACCTTCTGTTGTAAAGCATCTCCAAAATAACTTCAATCCAACAACAGTACACAAATATTCTAATCTTCTGATGCCCAGTCCCCCCTCAGCCTTTGGCCTACACAAAAAAACCCAGCTACATGTGTGCATTTTATTCTTCCAAATGAAGTTTGCCATCAATTTCTCCAAAGTTCTGATAACTGATAAAGGGAACTTATATGATTGCAACCAGTAAATCAAATAGCTATAAATGACAGACTTAACCAGTTGAACCCTCCAAGCAAAAGACAAAGTTTTAGAAGACCAACCATCCAACCTTGCTTTGCATTTATCAATCAATGAAGAATAACCTCTAGCTTTGAGATAGTTGATAGATAAAGGAATACCCAAATATCTTGTAGGGAGTGCTCCAACAGGGATTTCAAGCAAGTCTTCCAATTCTTCTTTATTTTGACAAGACTTGCCAAAGAAAATTCTGCTCTTTTCTTTATTAACAGTCAGTCCTGTATTAAGAGCTAAGATTTGAAGCAGCTTGTCAATATTTTTGAAAGAACTTTATCAGCTCTGGTAAATATCAAAAGATCATCAGCAAAAAGTAAATGTGACACATAATCACATTGAGCCTTCCTTAAAGGATGAATCTTTCCTCCTTCAATTGCCAATTCTAAGTGAATAGACAAAATGTTGGATGTGTTTTGAGTTGGAGGGAAAACTTGAGTTTCCTCTTATTTGACTTTGGTTTTAGTCAAACATTGGATAGGAGATGAGAGGTTGGGTAGTATATATACCAACTTCTCCCATACATATTGTTATGAGTGTTGGGCCATGGGCCACATCCCCACACGCGCGCGCACACGCCGAACCGATCCGAGCCGGGTCTGGTTCGGGTGGCGCGCGCCCACGACCTGCGGACATGAATGCAGTTCGATTTAGGGGACTCTTGAACTTGAAACTTTTTTTCTATTTTAATTTTTATTTAAAACCTGTTTTAATTTTTCAGGATTTTCTGTTCAGTTTTGACCCACTCTCTAGATCTGCCAGCGAACTGCACGATCGTGAGCAGATTTGGAGCAAGTCTGTTACAACTGCTGAACTCCGAGAATTTATAAATAGCTTCTCGCAGTTCAGTCAGTTACTTACAAAAAAAAAGTTCTACAGAATTCTGTCTCCCTTCTCCAAAATTCTTTCTTACAAAATTCTGGTTTAGTTTTTGACGATTTCTCCGAAGATTTCTTTAACATACGGGCAACGCATTTTCATCTAAGCAGAGGCATAACTCTTCATCCGGGGCTGGGTGCTGGTGATCGACCGGGAGCTTTTACCGTTAGTAGAGAAGGTCATTCTAAGGTCCCGACCAGAGGCCGACCATTTATCTTTTAGGGCAGTATTTTTGCACGACTGTCACCCAGGTCAGCAAATTTAACTTTTCTTTTAATTACTTTATGTTAGTTGCATACTTAGGACAAGTAATTAATTTGATTAAAATTTATGTTTTAATTTGTTGCATGATTTAAGATTTAAAATTTAAAAACACTGTTATATACCTAACAATCTAGAAGATAGAACTTATCTGATTATTTTCATGCAAGTGAATTTAGGAATTATTTCATGCAATATAATTACATGTCTGTTTCATGCAATTGATAATTTTCATGCAAGTAGAAATTTTCATGCAATAGATAATTTTCATGCAAGTAGAAAATTGTCCCTGCAAGTAAAAAAAATTATTTAAAAACTTAAAAGAAAAATTTTGCATTCTTACAGTTTATATTTTACAAGTTCTTACCAAATTTTTTAAAAGATCGTCTTTCAAATTTTCATTTATCCCTAAAGGTTTGCATTAAATTATTTCATTATAAAAATTGTTGTAATAGATCTTTCTAAACATTTAGATCTTATCATAACATATTATTGTAAGTTATCCTGTTGTAAGATTTCTTAAAATCTGATCTAATTCTAATATCTTTTAATTTTTTGCAAAGCAAAATCTATTTGTTTTAATTATTACAAGGCCAAATCTTTCAATATAAGATCCTAAAAAATCTGAATAATTTTATTCATTACAAATTTATATTTAGTAACTATTACAAGGCCAAATTCATTGCAAACTTTATTCATTTGTTTTCATTACATCTTATTAATTTTTGTTACAAAAAAAATCTTTTACAATATAATTTAAATTACTTGTCTTATTTAATATATATATTATAAACTCTTATTGCAAGATTTTACATGCATGCATCAGTTAATTACTGCTTCTTGCAATAAAATTTGGCTAATTAAAATTGTTTAATTTTGTGATATTTGTTATAAGATTATTTATTCTTGAAAATTATTAATTAATTCTTGTTAGTCTATTTCAAAATTTTAATTGAAATAACCTTTTAGAAATTATTGCTGTTATAATTTTGAATTAGAAAAATTAAAAGGACAAGTTTATATCTTGTTATATCTTACTTGAATTATTTGGCACATAATTAAAAAAGGATTATACACTATTTTATTCTAAAAACCCTAATTTAAAAGCTACTAATATAAACTAAATCCTGACATTATCAAATAATTTTGAAATACAGAATTCAGGTAGCACCATCCCGTCTCTATGGCCAACCTTGATCATTCCAAGGATGTCAAATCAGAAAAATTCTCTAGCACATATTTTAAGAGATGAGCAAACTAGATAAAGTACTGGTTAACCACTTTAGGTCTTTTTTCAGTCATAAATGACACTATTCCTGCACCTTCTCCTAAACCCTCATCTATTGGATCTTCTCCTGTTGAAACTCCTCCTACAACTCATTCCTCCTATATCTATTTGAAACCTGAGAAAATTGACTATGATTGTCTCCATAGAATTCTTATGCACTCTCTGATAGTCTATATGACATTTATTATGAATATAAGAGTGCTAAAGAACTATGAACAGCTCTCGAGAATGAATATGGCCAGTAGGATGCTGAAATTGAATGATTCACCTCCTTCTCCTTCAATAAATTCATGATGGCTGATAGTAAACCAATTAATGATCAACTTCATAAATTTCAAGATTATATCCGACGTCTTTAATCGAAAGGAAATCAATTATCCAACGATTACAAGGTGTCTTGTCTTATTGACAAACTCCCTCCTTCATGGTCAACTTTTGCTGGACACCTCCGTCACAAGTAAGGTGACCTAACCCTTATTCAAGCCCTAAAAGAGATTCACATAGAAGATCAGCATAAGCAAAACTCTAAAACCAAGTCAGAAATGAAAGCTAAAGTGAACTTGGTGGAGGATAAGCGTAAGTGTAAATTTATGAATCCCAAGGGAAAAAAGTTCAAAAACTCAATCATTTTCATTCTTCTTCCATGCAAGCTCTTCTTCTTTCAAAGCTTCTCATTTTTCCTCCTTCAAACCCAAAAACCTTTGGCCAAAAGACTGATGGAAGATTCTGCTACGTCTGTGGAAGAACAAATCACATGGCGCCTCAATGTTACAACCAGAAGAAAGAACCTGTCAAAGCTCAACCAAGAGGAAATGGAGAAAATGGTGTGCACAAGGTCAACATGGTGGAACTGAACTCTAACTCCTTTAGGTTAGATTCTTCTCTTCCTATTGTCAACTCTATCACCTTCTCCTCGGATTGATAGTTAGACTCAGGAGCAATATTCACATCTGTACTGATCACTCCTAATTTAAATCTTATCAGGAACAACGCGAAGGAAGCGTAAGCTTGTCAGATGAGTCCACTAGAGAGATAAATGGAACTGAACGTATTGATCTCAGAATAACCTCAAGAAAAATTTTGACTCTTCAAGGCGTCCTGCATGTATCCACATTTTGGAGAAATCTTGTCACGCCCCGCTTCCCAAAATACGCGGAAATGGGTCGCGACGAGAGTCGGCGATGTATATACACGAGGAAAATACCCCACGTATATACGCTAAGCCTAAATTAACCTGAACAAGCTATAATCAGAACTATAATAATCATCGAATCACTGCAACAATACATATACATGATAACAGATGGATAATGACAAGGATATGGCAGTTGAAAGCGATAAAAGATAGAATCATGAAATAACAGGGATAGAATGACAGGCTAAATGTGATATACGAGAATCAAGGAATAATAGCAGGAACAGAAAATGCAAAAGTACCAGAATCAAAGGAAAAGGACCCAAGCTCCTCGCAAAGCGTACCGCCTCATCAAACACTTGCACATTAGAAACAACCGTCCAATATCTGAACGTGCAAATCCAGGGTCGTCAGAACGCGACCATGGTGAGTGTGTGTGTGTAAAGGGGAAAAAGCTCGTGCAGGAAGAACAATGTGCATAGATAATAGTAAGAACAACTGCAGACTAAGATAATCAAATAACATGTTACATAAGCAACTGAATAACAATGTAATAATATACATGGTAGCAACACGAATAAAGATAGCAAGAATGAGAGAACAGGTACAAGACAAGTAAAGCAACTGTAGCCAACAATAGATGTCTAGATGTGCGACCTATCACATGTCACTAGGTTGGTATCCAAGTCTGGTCATAAGTTTGGTCCTGGTTACAATCATCTGGTCCGGATTACAATCATGTACACAGCCATATGTCATAAGGCAGAGTAACCATTCAGGGCATAGCACAATGTGTTCATTCAAGCCATTCAATAACAATCAGTGATGTTTTACGTTATCCTTGTCACTTTCCCACCGGCGTCCCACAACATCCGACAGTTCACCCTGGAGCCCGCACATCCAGTAGAACTCATTCGAACTCCGATATGCGGGTATCATTGTTCGAATAGGGAAAGAGAACCAAATACCAAGTATTCAAGGTGTTATCAACATACAAGTGCGTGTGGATGCTAATGGCACTGAGAATGTAATATCACGCTAATACCAGGTGGCACAATCAGTAGATAGCCCTATAGATTCAAGAGGTGGCCCCCACAGATTCAAGAGGTGGCCCCCACCACGTGTGTGGTGTGGCACTTTGCTCCGTGTGGCACTTTGCTCTGAGGGGAATGGATTCTAGAGGTGGCCCCCACGGATTCAAGAGGTGGCCCCCACCACGTGTGTGGTGTGGCACTTTCTTCCGTGTGGCACTTAGTTCCATTCAGGATCCACCGGACGCTAGTACAATTGTGGGATACATCCTCGTCATCCCGACACCAGGCGGCAAATCCGCCGGACGCCGGTTTGACTGTGCTATTAACAGGGTAACAGTGCATGGGATATGGGTACAGGAGATACAGGAGTCCAGGATACATGGGTACAAGATATCAGGTAACAGTGTCATAGCAGGCCAAGGTCCCAGAAAGGGTGCCAGGTGTACAGTCAGTTAGGTAGTGCCATTAGTAACAATCAATATCTTATGCCATTTCAATTACTGGGATGCTACGGGATGGTAACAATATCAGTACAGTAATAATCAATCAGTAATCGTATACACGGTGAACAATATCAGTACAATGAACAGTAACAGTAACCGTGTATACGATGAACAATAAAACTGTAAAAGGTGTTACAGTCAACAATCATATCCCCGTAACTTCAGTAATCTGAATACTAGGTTTATCAGTCAGGTGCCAAGCATGACCAGTCAAGTTCAGCTCACGAATAACCAACTAATTCTCACCTGTCTTATCATCAAAAAGATAATCAAATCTACTAATGAACTGATAACTGCTATCTGCTAACTCTGAGTACAAGATCACTGATATCAACTAGGTCACTATCACAATAACTCAAACTCTATCAACTGACGTAATCCAGTCTCTAATATTATAACAAGTTCACATCAATATCTGGATGAATCATTACTTAAGTTATTATCAAAGAAGGGATAACAAGTCTGGAAGTCCTCTACATAAAATATATCATCTGTCTTCTATAACTCTAGTTCAGTCCAAATCACAGCCCAACTCTGAAATAGTTCATGTACCATCCAATCGTCAAGTACTCTAATCTTTAATAAGGTAAGATCACATCTAATATGTCCTCAACCAGCTGTAATATAGAATAGCTACTACTGATACTTAACATCAATGACATATCATCTAGTAAATCTCATATACTCATTTATAGATCCAAGTCATTACAACTAACTCACAAGTCCAATAGTTCCATATACATCTAGTTTCAATACACATCTAATAATCTGATACAATAATTGTCATTCCAACATATAACAATATCCAGTACTAATCCTCTCACTCTAACATACAAGTCTGATTCATAAGTATTCACAATTCCTCAAGAGTTCACATTTCTATTAAGATCAATCATCAGTTCCCAATACTCGGTATCACGACATATTCATGCATATAAGTTCTATCATGATATCTCGATACTAGGTACCATAACATGTACATGCATCTAAGTTCTATTAGATCAAGTCAATACCACCAATATCCATCTCTCGATATCATATACATCTATCAATAACCAATACATAATCCATGGGTAAAGTCCACAATCCATCAAGTAACCATACACAGCTGACAGACTCACATTAGTCGACTAAGGCTATATACAAGTCAACTAGGGGAAAGTATAGTCGACTAATCAAGTGGGTCAAGTCGACTATACCAAGGCCAAGTCGACTAACAGGAATGGCTAGTCGACTACACAGGGATACAGAGAGCTACACAGCTACAGGTCAACTTATTAGTCGACTAGAGTAAAGGGTAAGTCGACTACACTAACTATTGGTCGACTACTAAATGCATCAAGTCGACCAGCAGAGAGATACAGAGAGTTACACATATTTCTAAAGCTGTACTAGTCGACTATAGGAATACACTAGTCGACTAGCAGAGGCATTAGTCGACTAATACCAGATATTAGTCGACTAATAACCCTGCCAGGGCACATAACAGAGATACGAACATCACTTATTCTCTCATGCAAATATATGGATCTAAGCCCCTCTCTCTCACACATCAACATACACAATATCCACATTATTCTATGTACACAATTGAATCATAATGGAAATCAATTACATATAATAAAAGGAACCGAAAGGAGTAAACACTCACATCGGGAAATCTGGTCGTTGTCGGGCGAGTCGCCGCTACGGTTGCTGTGGTGCGGTTCCTCACTGTCGAACTGCATGGGAGGTGGCCAGGGTGCTGGAGAAGGCCTGGCTGCAAGCTGGAGGTCTCGCGCTTGCCGGAAGGGTCTCGAACTGCTGCTCGCCTGAACTGCGCGGACATGGATCTGCTGCAGATTCGCCGGAGAAGTCTGCCGTGTCGCTGTTGGATCTGGACTCGGCCTTGCGCGGGGCTGTCCGCTGTTGCAGATCTGGGCCGTGGAGGTAGTCGTGGGCTGTCCGGGGTCTGCTGGGGATGCGCCGAAGAGCTGTGCACGCCAGGAGGAGAGCTCGCTGCCGTTGCTGCTGATCTGCTGGTGCTCTTGCTGCTGGTTCCCTGTTGATGTTGGCCGGCCATGGGTGAGAGGGGATCGGCCATGGTGCTGTTCCAATAAAGAGAGAGGAGAAGGAGGTGCGGCAGCATGATGGGAGAGAAATTAGATTAGGGTTAGAGCTAGGTTTAGGTTAAGAATAGGATTATATAGTAGGGTGGGTTATGGGTCTAATAGGTATTGGGTTTGAGGGTAATACTAGATTAGGATCCAATAGGTGGATAGGTGTTGGGTTATGGATCACCAAGTAAATAAGTAATGGGTTTCAGGTCACCAATGGGTATTGGATCTAAATAGGCTAATGGGTAGGATCCAATTAGGTTAAGTATTGGGTCTTGGTTTGGATTTGGGTAATGGATTAGATAACGGGTATGGCACCGG
The DNA here is from genome assembly GCA_038442645.1 of Agave tequilana. Classification (NCBI taxonomy): domain Eukaryota; kingdom Viridiplantae; phylum Streptophyta; class Magnoliopsida; order Asparagales; family Asparagaceae; genus Agave; species Agave tequilana. Next base: position 52,958 of record JAVJIF010003437.1, on the reverse strand, counting down.
GTTTCATAATGGGTATAAGGATCAAGACAACAAGAGTATGGGTAATGGGTTAGAATCCAAATAGTCATAGGATCGCTAATGGGTAAAATTAGGAACGGGTCTAATGAGTATGGGATCAAAGAATAAGACATGTATGGAAATCAAGGGAAAGGAATACACCACTACAAATAATAATCCAACATTAGTAGTAACATTGCCTAACCAAAATAATAATATTAATAATACTAATAGCAACTCGCAATACTTAAATACAATAATAATAGAACACAAAATATGAATATCAGAAATATCAGTAGCAACAACTACTAAAATAAGTAGTAATAATATTAACACTACTGATAATTGCAATAAATAATAATCAAGGGAATAATAATAATCATGGTAAATATACAATGTCAAATTACCAATTTCTGTCTCAAAAATAATTTTCATACTTAATAATAATAATCTCAGGAAAATAATAAATTAACTTGATTAAATAAAAATACTCATTAAATCGAAATAAATACTTGAAGAAAATAAAAATACAGTAGTTTAATTAGGGATATTACATTAAATAATTTTCATACTTAATAATAATAATCTCAGGAAAATAATAAATTAACTTGATTAAATAAAAATACTCATTAAATCGAAATAAATACTTGAAGAAAATAAAAATACAGTAGTTTAGATTAGGGATATTACAAATCTGATCAGCGAGTCTTCACTTCTTAGAGCTGGCTATAGGATTGTCAAAGAATCCAATAAGTTTATAATCTCCAAGTTTAATATCTTCATTGGAAAAGACTTTGTTTGTGATGGTCTTTATTGTCTCAATGTAATAAGTTCTTCCGATAATAAAATTTCTTTTCCTATTGCTTTGAACATTGAGTCTTGTGATATCTGGCATGAAAGACTGGGACATGTCAACTTCAATTCTATCAAGAAAATGATTAACTTGAATCTCATCCCTAAATATTCTTTTGACACATCTTCTAAATGTGAAATTTATGTTCAGGGTAAGTGTAACGCCCCGATCCCGCGGGTACGGATACATTACTGTGACGTATATACACAGGTCAAAAATACCCTCATTTATATACGCTAAGCATCAGTACAGGCAAGAATCAGAGTATGGAAGCATGTGGTGCATTATACATTCCAACATATGAGTATAATTACAAAGTTATCACCATATGTGATAAATATTACAAGAATATTACATCACCGATAGGCGCAAATGTGATAATACAAAGGGGTATACAAGTATGAATAGTACAAATGGCGCTCACGAGTTTACAAAAGGAAAACTCAAGAGACACGCAGGGGGGCCTGAAAGGATAGGGCTTCAAACGGTCTACCGGTGGTCCACGCTACCGCTGCACCTCTGATCAACGTCCGGGAGAATCTACAAGCTCCAAGCTCCGAGATCTGAACATGAGGATCCAGGGGAGTCAGAACTCCCCGGTGAGTGTTGATGCTAATGCCAAATGGCGTGCATAGATAAACACACGTGTATCAATAAATCCGAATTATAAACATGCATTGAAAACCGTATCGTGAGCACAGACACACAAGAGCAGGTAGATATATAGCAAGTGATATCAAGTAGAGAATACTCATGACATGATAAGATAAGAGCAGGAGACTGATGGAATAGAACACAAGAAGTGAGGCAGGATGTAAGCAGTTATAATATAATAATGGTCATAAATCAGAAATTCGATATAAAATCCGATGAAAGCAAACTTGGCAACGCATACAACGGATACATAGTTACATCTTTTATTATTATTATTACTCATCTTACCCAGATGTCTAGATATGTGAATTAGCATTCCAGCACACATATATCCACATCTAAGTAAAGCAAAGTTATTATTGAAAACCAACGGGTGTATCAACGAATAATGTTTACAGTGAATATCGTACATGCCTAGGGCCACGGTCCAGGCGTTCCATTGTTGGTGTATGGAACTGGCCGCAAGGCCTACAGGAGGGTCTTATAGGATGCTCTTTTCAAGATGGTAACAAGAAGGAGGGAGCCAGCACTCCCTCGGTCACCTGGAGGCTCTCAGGTCAGACCGAAAGTTTTAGTTGCACAACATACCTAATACCACTGTAAACACGAACATATATTGATAGCCGTAAGTTTTTCCCGACCCGATGTAAGTTGTCTCATTTTATGATTTATTAGATAATTATTCGATTACGAGAATGAGTAGGAACAAGCCATGAATATCAGGAATACATGTGTATCAGGAGTACGATTTGTACAAAAATATATCAAGTTGTAATCAAGATGTCAGGTCATCATTCCCGTTATCGTGATAATTATAAGAGTCAAGTACATCATGTCGGGTGTTAAGTGATAGCATGACAGGAGGGTGATATTAAGCAGGTGACAAGTCATGTCTTAACAAGAAGCAATTGCCAAGTAGTAGCATGTCGGGTGTCAGGTGATGTCAAGTGATACAGACAAGTGTTAGGTATTAGCATGTAATTGACAGGTATCAAGTAATAGCATGTCAAGTGTTACCATATCAAGCATGTACATGGCAAGTGATAGAGTAATAGTTGAGCACAATCAGCGGAACTAAGTAAACAGTGTTTAACACTAGAGCGCCTAGCGAGGTTACTGGGACGAGTCGGCTTAAAGTGCGAGTAGAAAATCTGGCAACATTTCGCCTAGACGAATCTAATGGTAAAGCGCTGAGCGGTAAGCATGCCTACCAGGCAGAGCTGAAAGACCTAACGGTCTGAGCGCACTTCTCTTTCGAGATAGTGGGCGAAAGCTCGAAGGCTAAAGTAGGCTCAGGGTCTAAACGCACTCTCAGTAGCTACTACGAAACTCATAAGGGTACTGGCTTAGAACCATTGGGTAGCCAGCCCATGAGTGGGCAAAAACCCAGAGTGGTACTAGAGTACCTGCACGAGATGCTAGTATCACATGAGCATATGTACAAACGTGTTAATATCTACATTATAGTGGAGTGGAGAAGCCCGGAGGTTGAAAGGGCCCGGAGACCAAGTAGAAAGAGCCCGAAAGCTGAAAGGGCCCAGAGGCTAAGTAGAAAACTTGGAGGCTAACGACCACGACGAGTCGGCCACGCATGGTATAAAGCCGTAAAAATAATACATCGTAGGCATAGTATATATGCAAGAAGAAAACTACCCTAACAGAAGCATTCATCACAGGCATATACAAGTACAATCACGAGCAGTTGGCCACATACAAATACAGGGGCACTGCCCAATACAAAATATATTTAAATACGAAATAAATACTCGTCGACCCGACGAAGCGAGGACACCAAAAGGAGGAGAGGACACTCGCCTAAATCTTTAGAAATGCCGAAAACTCTAAAATCGCAGGAACTCGCAACACGCCATAAAATATAATATATATATATAAAAGATAAGATGAGAGAGAGAAGAGAGAAAGAGTTAGAGAGAGAAAGAGAGATAGAGTCTAGAGAGAGAAAGGGAAATTTAGAGAGAGAAAGGGGAGTTAGAGAGAGAGAGAGGAACTGAGGGGGAGAGAGAGAGGAACTGAGGAGAGAGGTGAGAGAGCAGAGAGAGCTGAGAGAGGGGGGTTGTTGCCCCCTTTATCACCCATCGCCAGGCCAGGGGGCTTGGCCGTGGCCCTGCCAGGGCGGCGCCGCCGGCCAGGGGTGGCCACGCCGGCCACCCTAAGGAGAAGAGAGAAAGGGAAAGGGGAGAGTAAACTGAGAGAGATGAGAGAGAAGTGAGAGAGGGGTGGGGGGTACTGCCCCCTTGCTCACATACAGGCCAGGTCTTGGTAAGGGGGGATGCTGCCCCCTTGCTCACGCACAGGCCAGGCCAAGGCCTGGCCTGGCCACCTCTCCCTGGCTGCGACCAGGGAGGTGCAGGAAGGTGCGCCGGCCACCGTGGCTGGTGCAGGCAGGGGTGGCCGCCGGCCACCCCAAAAGAGAGGTAGAGGAGAGGGAAAGGAAAGAAAGAAAAAGGAAAGAAGAAGAAAAGAAAAAGGAAAGGAAAGGAAGGAGAAAAGGAAAAGAGAAAGAAGAGGGGCTCGTCATAGTAGCTGGATGGTGGCGGAGTTGCAAGGAGGCGCCGGTGATGGTGGTGGCGGCCGTTGAACTTGATGAGAGAGAGGGAGAGGGAAGAAATTGAAGGGTAGAGGAGAAAGAGGATGAGAAGTAAAGAGAGATTAAAAAGGTAAAGGGGAGAGGGAGAGAATTTGGGGAAGGAGGAGGAGGAGGAGGAGGTCGTTGACGCCAGGGAGAAGAAGGAAAAATGGGAAAGAAAGAGAAAGAAAAGAAAGGAAAAGGAAATAAAAAAGAAAAGGGAAGATATTTTGGGTGTTATGTGGTGGAGATTTTTTAGGGAAAAAAGAAAAGAAAGAAAAAATGAAAATAGAGAAAAAGAGAGTGGATGGGAAAATGGAGAAGGAAAGAACATGAAAGAAAAGAAAAATAGATAGATAATACTCCTGATCTAGGAAATCTCAAAAACACCGAAAACGCCGAAAAATTGGACTGATCCGGAAAGGTCTCAAAAAATTTTAAAAATAGTAAATATTATTTTAAGGTATATGTTGAAGTCAGTTTTTAGAAATAAAATTCTATTTTCAAATTAAAATTTCTGGAGCCAACCGTCGACACCGGTCTACACCGGTTCAGCCGGATTTTGATAAATTCTGAAAAATCTCAAAAAATGTATTAAAGGAGAAAATATGATTCTAAAAAGCAATGCGAAAGCAGAATCTAGAAATTCAATTCCAATTGTAAACTAAAAATTTTGGAATCTCAGCGATACAGGCCAATACCAAATCTGGTGGAATTTTAATAAATTCAGAAAATTCTCAAAAAAGTATTTAGATAAAAATATAATTTTAAGAAATAATGTGTAAAATCATTTCTAGTAATTCAACTCCGTTTATAAATTAAAAATCCGAGAATCGGTCAGCGGTACTAGTCTACACCGGTTTTGAAGATTTACAACTTAATTCAAGAAAATTTTAAAAAATCATAGAAAATATAAAATATTGGAAAATGATGTTTGAAACTAAAATTGGTCAAATCTAATAACCGATAAGATCAAATCGAGTAATACACTAGGATCGAGTCCCCAGTTCAGACTAGGGCTGACTCTGAGTCCATGAATCAGGATCCAAGGCAAAACGATCATATAAATAATTCATAATACAAAACAAATATAGAAAGTATATCGAATCGAAAAATCTGAATACGCAACTAAGTACGTATTCTGGGAGCGGGGTGTTACATTACATCCACTTTACAAAAATTGCGTCCTCGCAATTTCGATAAGGGGTAAATGAATACAAAGAGGACAGGGACATGAATTATACCAATTAAGATATGATTACTGCTTGTAGGGCTCTCAAGTTGGCTAAACAATAATCGGAATATAAATATCTTCTGCACTTCCTACTGTATAATCTTCGAACGATGTCGAATAATATTAACCTAATAACACAGCTTCGCAATAGAATTCCCGATGTACTGCATACTTAATAGCTCTCCGAGAATAAGCCAGAATACCAAAGATAAAGGAAACCCTGATAATACTTAGCATAATAAAGAAGACTGATAATTAGGAATTCCGAATACCGGGCATCGATCACTCTAAAAGATATAGCCAAGAATAGAGAATAACTGTAGAAAAATTGAATACCGACTTCTGAAAGATAACCCGATCGTGGATCTAACTCTAAGAATACCCGAACTTCATAGAGTTGGTCAAATATAGTATACTCCAGTACTCTGCCGCTACACCTCCAGTCTATTAATATCTTAAGTTGGTATAAGGCTACAAAAAATCAAAACAGTGGAAAGATGGAAGGGATTAGGAACCAAAGGAAGGATGATCAAGAAAGAATAGATAACTTTATACCAATAGTTGGACTGTATAATCAGGACTTATGCATTCCAGCTACAAATTTCTTTACTATTAATTTGTCGTATGGATGTACTGAGGATGTGAGAGCCTTAGCTCTGATACCATCCTGTAATGCTCCGATCTCGCGGGTACGGAGACGTTACTTTGACGCATATACGCAGGTCAAAAAGACCCTCACGTATATATACTAAGCATCAGTACATGCAAGAATCAGAGTACGGAAGCATGTGGTGCATTATACATCCCAACATATAAGTACAATTATAAAGTTATCACCAGATGTGATAAAAATTATAAGAATATTACATCACCGATAGGCGCAAATGCGAGAATACAAAGGGGTATACTAGTATGAACAGTACAAATGGAGCTCACGAGTTTACAGGAAGAAAACTCGAGAGACGCGCAGGGAGGCCTAGAAGGATAGGGCTTCAGACGGTCCGCCGGTGGTCCACGCTACCGCTGCACCTCTGATCAACATCCGGGAGAATCTACAAGCTCCAAGCTCTGAGACCTGGACATGAGGATTCAGGGGAGTCAGAACTCCCCGGTAAGTGGTGATGCTTATGCCAAATGGCGTGCATAGATAAAAATACGTGTATCAATAAATTCGAATCATAAACATGCATTGAAAACTGTGTCGTGAGCACATACACACAGGAGTAGGTAGATATATAGCAAGTGATATCAAGCAGGGAATACTCATGGTATTATAAGATAAGAGCAGGAGACTGACGGAATAGAACACAAGAAGTAAGGCAGGATGTAAGCAGTTATAATATAATAATGGTCATAAATCGGAAATGCGATATAAAATCCGATGAAAGCAAACTTGGCAAAGAATACAACAGATATGTAGTTGCATCTTTTATTATTATTACCCATTTTATCCAAATGTTTAGATATGTGAACTAGCGTCCTAGCACACATATATCCACATCTGAGTAAGGCAAAATTATTATTGAAAACCAACGGGGGTATCAACAAACAATGTTTACAGTGGGTCCCGTACATGCCTGGGATCACGGTCCAGGGCGTTCCATTGCTGGTGTATGGAATCGGCTGCAAAGCCTACAGGAGGGTCTTATAGGATGCTTTTTCAGGATGGTATCAGGAAGGAGGGAGCCAGCACTCCCCTCGGTCACCTGGAGGCCCTCAGGTCAACCGGAAGTTTTAATTGCACAACATACTAGTACCACTGTAAACACAAACATATATTGATAGCCGCAAGTTTCCCCTTACCCGATGTAAATTATCTCATTTTATGGTTTATTAGATAATTATCCGATTTCGAGAATAAGCAGGAACAAGCCATGAATATCAGGAATACATGTGTATCAGGAGTACGATTTGTACTCAAATATATTAAGTTGTAATCAAGATGTCAGGTCATCATTCCCGTTATCGTGATAATTATAAGAGTCAAGTACATCATGCCGGGTGTCAAGTGATAGCATGACAGGAGGGTGATATTAGGCAGGTGACAAGTCATGTCTTAACAAGGAGCAATTTTCAAGTAGTAGCATGTCGAGTGTCAGGTGATAACACATCAGTTGTCAAGTGATACAGACAAGTGTTAGGTATTAGCATATAATTGACAGGTATCAAGTAATAGCATGTCAAGTGTTACTATATCAAGCATGTACATGACAAGTGATAGAGTAATAGCTGAGCACAATCAAGTGGAGCTAAGCAAACTGGAGGTATGGACAACAAACAGTGTTTAACACTAGAGCGCCTGGCGAGGTTACCGGGACGACTCGGCTTAAAATGCGAGTAGAAAATCTGGCAGCATTTCGCCTAGACGAATCTAATGATAAAGCGCTGAGCGCTAAGCATGCCTACCAGGCGGAGCTGAAAGACCTAACGGTCTGAGCGCACTTCTCTTTCGAGGTAGTGGGCGAAAACCCAGAGGCTAAAGTACGCTCGGGATTTAACCGCACTTTCAGTAGCTACTACGAAACCCATAAGGGTACTGGCCTAGAACCATTGAGTAGCCAGCCCAGGAGTGGGCAAAAACCCAGAGTCGGTACGAGAGTACCTGCACGAGATGTTAATACCACATGAGCATACGTACAAACGTGTTAATATCTACACTACAGTGGAGTGGAGAAGCCCGGAGGCTGAATGGGCCCGGAGGCCAAGTAGAAAGCCCGAAAGCTGAAAGGGCCCAGAGGCCAAGTAGAAAGCCTGGAGGCTAACGACCACGAAGGGTCGGCCACGCATGGTATAAAGCAGTAAAAATAATACATCACAGGCATGGTATATATGCAAGAAGAAAACTACCCTAACACAAGCATTCGTCGCAGGCATATATAAGTACAATCACGAGCACTTGGCCACATACAAATACAGAGGCACCGCCCAATACAAAATACATTTAAATACGAATAAATACACGTCGACCCGACGAAACGGGGACACAAAAAGGAGGCGAGGACACTTGCCAAAATCTTCAGAAATGCCAAAAACTCCGAAATCGCAGGAACTCGTGCACGCGCCATAAAATATAATAATATATATAAAGATAAGAGGAGAGAGAAGAGAGAGATTTGAGAGAGAAAGAGAGATAAAGAGAGAAAGTATAGAGAGAGAAAGGGAGATTTAGAGAGAGAAAGGGAGAGTTAGAGAGAGAAAGAGAAAGGAATTGAGGAGAGAGAAAGAGAAACAGTAGAGAGAGAAATTGTAAACAGAGGTGAGAGAGAGTAGAGAGAGAGCTGAGAGAGGGAGCGACACGACCAGGCTAGGGGGCCGGGCGTGGCCCTACCAGGGCCGGCGCCGCCAGCCAGGGGTGGGCACGCCGGCCACCCTAAGGAGAAGAGAGAGGGAAAGGGGAGAGTAAAGTGAGAGAGATGAGAGAGAAGTGAGAGAGGGGTGAGGGGGGCAACCGAAGTGAGAGAGAAGGGTGAGGGGGGCTGCTGCCCCTTGCTCACGCATAAGCCTGGCCACCTCCCCTGGCTGCGGCCAGGGAGGTGCAGGAAGGTACGCCGGCCACCGTGGCCGGTGCACGCAGGGGTGGCCGCCGGCCACCCCAAAAGAGAGGTAGAGGAGAGGGAAAGGAAAGAAAGAAAAAGGAAAGAAGAAGAAAAGGAAGAGGAAAGAAAAAGCAAAGGAAAGGAAGGAGAAAAAGAAAAGAGAAAGAAGAGGGGCTCGCCGGAGTAGCTGGACGGCGGTGGAGTTGGGAGGAGGCGTCGGTGATGGTGATGGTGGCCGGTTGAACTTGATGAGAGAGAGAGGGAGAGGGAAGAAATTGAAGGGTGGAGGAGAAAGAGGAGGAGAAGTATAGAGAGATTAAAAGGTGAAGGGGGAGAGGGAGAGAATTTAGGGGAAGAAGGAAGAGGAGGAGGCAGTCGTTGGCGCAAGGGAGAAGAAGGAAAAATGGGAAGAAAGAGAAAGAAAAGAAAAGAAAAAGGGAAAGGAAATAAAAAAGAAAAGGGGAAGATATTTTGAGTGTTATGTGGTAGAGATTTTTTGGGGAAAAAAAGAAAATAGAGAAAAAGGGAGTGGATGGGAAAAATGGAGAAGGAAAGAAAAAGAAAGAAAAGAAAAATAGATAGATAATACTCCGGGTCTAGGAAAATCTAAAAACACCAAAAACGTCAGAAAATTAGATTGATCCGGAAAGGTCTGGAAAAATTCTTAAAAATAGTAAATATTATTTTAAGGTATATGATAAAATCGATTTTCAAGGTATATGATAAAATCGGTTTTCAAAAATAATATCCCATTTTGAAATTAAAATTTCTGGAGTCAACTGTTGATACTTGTCTACACTGGTTCGGTCGGATTTTGGTAAATTCTGAAAAATCTCAGAAAATGTATTAAAGGAGAAAATATGATTCTAAAAAATAATGTAAAAGCAAAATTTAGAAATTCAATTCCAATTGTAAACTAAAAATCCTGGAATCAACCAGCGATACTGACCGACACCAAATCCGGTGGAATTTTGATAAATTTAGAAAATTCTCAAAAAGTATTTAGATAGAAAATGTGATTTTAAGAAATAATATGAAAAGCCATTTCTTGTAATTCAACTCCGTTTGTAAATTAAAAATCCGAGAATCGGTCAGCGGTACTGGTCGACACCGGTTTTGAAAATTTACAACTTAATTCAAGAAAATTTCAGAAAATCATAGAAAATCTAAAATATTAGAAAATAATATTTGAAACTAAAATCGATCAAATCTAATAACCAATAAGAACAGATTGAGCAATACCCTAGGATCGGGTCCCCAGTTCAGACTAGGGCTTGTTGGCCCAAAGGGCTTCCACTCTAGTTTTGATGATGATTAACTCATGTAGTTATGTGTACTAATAATCTTGCAATGTTTAAGTTTCAGATATTTAACAAGATATTAGTTGGTGAAAGCTTTCACACATCTTTCATTTGTTGATTCAAGAGCCCGAGTGTCATAGATCATACATTGCAACTTGCTCGGTGAATCAAGAGTGTTTGGATCGAGCCGACTTGGAGATTGCGCTCTAGCTTGGAGATTGCGCTCTACAAGAAGACTTAGGTATCCATAGTTTTAGTTTGGGTTTAGATCCTAATTGTAAAGATTAGAATAGTATGATAAGCTCAAGTTCACAACACACACCTTTCATGTTTTGATTTTCGGTTTTAGGTTTAACCGATCTTGGTTTTCATGAATAGATTTTTTATCAAAACAAGTTTACATGGTTTATGTATATTAGATTTGTTCTATATACATGCATGCTTCAATTGTTTAGACAAACTTTGTTTGATAATCTATTCCATGTGTTTTATGTTTTGGTATTTACAACAAAACATATTTTTGGACTTAATGACAAAAATCATGATATATATATGTTTCTTGTATATTGAATTTCTATTCATATACAATATGCTTCAAAGTGTTTAAATATCATATTTTTGTATCATGGATGAGTTTTAGACAATGTGTATTTTCTATTCAAAATACAAGGTTTTAGAAAATACGGTTTTTGGTTTTTGGCAAAATTTCTATGACACAAAAATAGTCAAATATGTTTGAAATTTGTGTTAGGATTTTTAACACAAGTTTGTATTTCAATATAAAATAATAAAACTATTTTTGTGGAATTTTAGAGATTTTGTGGGATTTATTGGAACATTTTTTACCTCAGTTTTCTGACCCATTTGCTGCCTGCCAGGCTAGTTCGGTCGACCGTATCGGTCGACCGCATGTAGCCGGTCGACCGTCACGGTCGACCGACGACGTGCACAAACCTGTGCACGTTCTGGCACAGTCAGCGGTCGACCGGGACGGTCGACCGGAGCAGAATAATCTGCTCTCGGGATTTTTCGGTCGACCGGGCCGGTCGACCGTTAGTTGCCAACGGTCAAAAATTGATCGTTGGACAATCGACCGGGCCGGTCGACCGGAAGGCTATTTCTGGCAAATATTCTGTAAACGGCTAGTTTTCTAAATTGCCTATAAATACCCCATTTGTGAGAGTTTCTCTCTAAGAATTTTTGGGCTAAAATTTTCTATCTCTCTGGTGTTTTTGCTGCAAGAAAAATAAGTTTTTGGATTCAAAGTGAACAATCTTTTGTGTTTTTGATTAGGGTTTGAAAAACCAAAGAAAAGGGATTTTGGAAAAGCTTTTGTTTGAACTTCTATATCTTGATTTCATTTGTTTCCCAAAGGTTTTTCTTTGAGTTGCTGGTTTCAAATCCCTTGGTTTTCTCCACACTTGAGCAAAAATCTACTATCTATATCTATAGGATATTTGTGTGGGAGAAGAAGAAGTTGTTTGTGGTTGTTGTTGTGACCACCAAGTTGTAACCCAATCTTTTCTTAGCTTTGTGCTTTGGGTTGTATCCCTCTAGTTGAGAGGTGATCCTTGTATTGATTGGTGATTGGGAGTTTGTTGTATTGGTTTGAATTTTTACCTCAAGGAGGAGGTTGTGATTGTTGGAGTTTGCCTCAAGGAGGAGGTTGTGTTGGTTGGCTTGGATTTGTGCCTCAAGGAGGAGGTTGTAAAGAGAGGAGTTGGGTACTCTTTGTAAAGGGTCCTAGGTGGACGAGCTAGTGAAAATCCTTCGTGTGTCGAAGGCGGGGATGTAGAGCTGGGTGCTCGAACCTCGATAACATATCCTTGTGTTTGCGTTTGATCTATTGGCTCTCTATCTCTCTCTCTTTACTTTGTGCCTTGCATTTCTACTTATTTTGCTCATTCATATTGCTTGACTTGGTTGTGTGTGCATCACTTGTTGATCATACTTGAGTGTATTTGCTTTAAGTTTTTAAATTCCGCATTTAGTTCATAGATTAGCATTGTCACCTATTCACCCCCCCTCTAGGTGACTTTTCAGGGCTGACTTCGAGTCCACGAATCCGGATCCAAGGCAAAACGATCATATAAATAATTCATAATACAAAATAAATACAGAAGTAAATCAAAAAATATGATCAAAAAATCTAAATACGCAACTAAGTACGAATTCCAGGAGCGGGGTATTATAGTAAGAATACCCGGAAATCCTTTCCTTCTATCACAAGGACATATGAACCCCTCGAACTTATTTATAGTGATGTGTGTGACTCGACCAACGTTCTCACCCGAGGTGGTAGAAGATACGTTTGTGACATTAATTGATGACTACTCCAAATTCTGTCACACCTATCTTCTCAAATTCAAGGATGAAGTCCTCGATTGGTTTAAGGTGTATAAAGCCGAAGCTGAGAACCAACATGAAAAGAAGATCAAAATTCTAAGATATGATCGTGGGGGGGAGTATACCTCAAATGATATGACATAATTCTACCATGAACACGACATTATTCATGAGGTAACTACTCCCTACACACCTTAATCCGTAGCTGAAAGAAAGAACTGAACACTGATGGACATGATAAATTGCATATTACTCAGCTCAGGTGCACTTAAATACCTTTGGGGTAAAGCTCTCCTTTCTGCCTGTTTTATACTTAATAGGGTTCCCCAAAGAGACTCCGACGTTACTCCATATGAACGTTAGAAAGGGAGAACTCCTAACATTTAGTTCTTCAAAGTTTGGGGTTGTCTGGTTAAGGTTTTAATACCAAAACCGAAGAAAAGGAAAATCGGCCCCAAGACTGTGATGCTATCTTCATCGGGTATGCACTAGATAGCAATGTTAACCAATTTTAGTGGTTAACTCTAAGATCAGTGAAATATCCAACAACATTATCATTGCAGATAGGGATGTTTACTTTGAAAACATCTTTCCGTTCAAGTCTAAAATCCCTAGTGATCCTTCTTGCACTCCTTTTACCTCTGATATCCCTTCTTCTAGTTCTGCTCCTATAACTGATTCTGAACCTAGAAGAAGTAAAAGAACAAGAACTCTTATATCTTTCGGTGAAAACTTCTTCACCTATCTTGTGAAAGGTGATCCTAACTCTTTCAAGAAAGCAATGGACTCTTCTAAAAATTTTCTTTCTGGAAAGAAGCCATTGACAGTGAGATCAAGTCCATAATGGAGAATAACACTTAAATTCTCACTGATCTTCCTTCAGGATGCAAACCTGTAGGTTGTAAGTGGATCTTCAAGAAGAAACTCTGACCTGATAGCACTGTCGATAAATACAAAGCCAGATTAGTTGTCAAGGGTTTCACCCAACAAAAGGTATTGAATTCTTTGATACCTATTCTCCTGTTGTCAGAATCTCCTCTATCAGAATCCTTCTAGCACTTGCATCAATTCATAATATGTTCATTCACCAAATGGATGTTAAGATTGCTTTCCTGAATGGCGCTCTTGAAGAAGAGATTTATACGGACCAACCAGAAGGATTGCCAAGGGACAGGATAACAAAGTGTACAAACTTGTGACGTTATTGTATGGACTTAACAAGCACCTAAGCAAAGACATCAAAAGTTTAACAAAGTTATTGTACAATTCGGATTCACTGTCCATGAACATGACAAGTGTATATATTCTAAGAACTTTGGCAATGAGTATATTATCCTTTGTTTATATGTAGATAATATTCTTATCCTTGGAACTTCTCTTGATGCAATCCAAAGAGTAAATGATTATCTTTCCCAAAATTTTAATATGAAGATAGGTCCTGTTGATATGATATTGGGAATGAAAATATCCAAAACCTCTGATGGAATTTCTTTGAGTCTAACTCATAGCATTGAAAGAATGCTTCATAAATTTGATTTCATAACTCTAAACCTATTTCTATACCCTGTTATTCTTCAATTTTTTTAAAGAAGAACACTGGTGAGCCTATGTCTCAACTGAAATACTCTCAATTAATAGGTTCATTTCTCTACATTTCCAATAGAACTAGGCCTTGAAAAACACCTAGAGGGGGGGTGAATAGGTGTAAGTGCTAATCTAAGAAACTTAATGCAAACTAAGTGCGCTAAATGCGGAAGCTAATGCAAATTATGCACAAACTAATACAATACAACAAGTGTAGCCGAATTCCCCTTGCGAGGCTCTGGACTAACTCCCCTTGATTCCCCTTGAAATGGGTTGAGGTGCTATGTGAAGCTCTTGTTGGATGAGTATAAGTTAGGCACACACACACAAGCAATCCAAGCAATATGAAATACACACAATCAAGCCAAGCATATAAGAATGAATTGCAAAATAAAAGATGCAAGGCAACACAAGCAATGTATAAGATACGAATGAATCAATGCTCAACACAAGCAAGTATGATATGATGATGAGTATGATGCTTTGCACAATTATAAGAGAGAGAGTTAGAGAGACAATGGATCAAAACGCAAACACCAAGATTTGTTTCGAGGTTCGAGCACCTTGCTCTACATCCCCGCCTACACCACCGTGTAGGATTTCCACTATCTCAACTCCCACCGAGGGAACCTCTACCAAAGAGGATTTCTTACAACTCTAGGAGTACCGAACTCCTCTCTCAAACAACAACCTCCACCGAGGCCCAACAACCAACAACAACAACAACAACCACCTCTACCGAAGAGGTTTACAACCAAACTCAATCACCTCTACCGAAGAGGGATCCAAACCAACAACCCAATACAACAATCTCCACCTCTACCAAAGAGGGAGCAACTCAAGAAATCAAGGGTTTACAACAAGTGGTATATTTCAACCACAAACCTCTTTCCTTTTTCTTTTTCCACAAAACAAGACCCTAAATAGTTTAGGATAGAAGATATAGCTCAAGTGTGGAATCAAAGTGTTTTTGGAGACAAGCAATAAAGAAAAACTACTTGGGAAATCTCTTGTATATGATAGAAAATGAAATACCAAATCAAAATCCCAAAACCTAGTTTTCTTTGATTTTCCAAAAACCTAAAACAAATAAAGATGAGAAGTTTTAAAGCTCCAAAAACTCTTTTAAAACTCTTTTAAACACTTCAGAAAACTGGAAAATTTTCTCTTAAAAGACTTGGCCAAAATCCCCAAAGAGATGGGGTTTATATAGCCCCTATACAAAACTAGCCGTTAGGCTGAGCTGGCAGTCTGACAGACTGCCGGTCGACCGGTCCGGTCGACCGCCAACGGTCAAAAATGTGACCGTTGGGCAATAGTGGTCGACCGGCCCGGTCGACCGAAACATCCTGAGAGCAGAACTCTCATCTCGGTCGACCGGCCCGGTCGACCGTCCCAGAGATTCCAAAACGTGCACAGACTTGTGCACGTCGGTCGACCGTCCCGGTCGACCGGCCATGGTGCGGTCGACCGACTTGGCCTGTCAGCCAGTCCTCAGTTCTGCACAGATACGGGATTTGAAAATAGGTCTTTTCACTCAATAAAAATCCCATAAATTCACAGTAAATCTAAAAAATAGTTTTAATCACAATAAAAACTGTTTTTCTAAAAATATATTTTTCTAAAACTTGTTTTATCATTTTACTTTGATAACCAAACTTGTGATAAAAATTTCAAGACATATATCAATCATATCAATTCATTTTTGTGTCTTGCCAATTTTATCAAAAACAAAACTTATATTTTATCAAACTAGAATTTTCCAAAACATGAATAGGATAGTCAAAATAAGTTTGTCTAGCAAGTTTAAAGCATGTATGTATATCTAGAACATATCTAATATACATAGGTATAAGGTAAACTTGTTTTGATCTATTATTCATGAAAACCAAAAACCAAATCATGAAACGTGTGTGTTTTGTGCACTTGAGCATATCAACTAAACTAAGCTTTACAAATATGGATCTAAAACACAAACTCTAAACTAGATACCTAAGTCTTCTTGACGATCTTCATCTTCAAGTAGACTCGGTCCAAACTCCGTGATTCTCCAAGTGCAAAGGTATGATCTTTAAGCTTTGGCACCGGAATCATTATGAATAGCTTCTAATCATCTTGTTGAAGCTAATCACCAACCTAATATCCTGTTAATGATCTGAAACTTAGAAATACAAGAATATTAGTAAACATAACTACATGAGTGTTGATCATCATCAAAACTAGAGTGGAAGGCCATTGGGCCAACAGGCCTGACATCTCTTATGAGTAGGTAGATTAGTAGATATACTAGTAACCCTAATAAAGAACACTGGACTGCACTAGAGAGAGTTTTCAGATATCTTAGAGGCACAACTGGCTATTATCTGACTTATACTGGATATCCTGATGTTATGGAAGGTTATAGTGATGCCAACTGGGTCACTGATTCCAATAGTGTTAAGTCTACTTCCGGATATGTATTCATGTTCGGGGTGTTGTTGTGTCCTGAAAATCCTACGAACAAACAGTGATTGCTAGGAGCACTATGCAGTCTGAGCTCATTGCTTTGGACACAACTTGTTCTGAAGCTTAATGGTTAAAGGCTGTTTTGTCTGAATTCTCTATCGTGCCTAAACCCATACTTTAAATCTCAGTTCATACTGATTGAACATCCATCATTGAGATTTTAAAGCAAGATAATGCCAATAAGAAGATGAACATACATATTCAAATCAGACTTGAGTCTGTTCAATGCCTATTGGGCAAAGTTGTGCTTCTGGACTTTGTAAAGTCTGAAAAGAATATTACTGACCCATTGACTAAGGGTCTTTCTAGGAGTGTGGTCCTATAATCACTGAGGGAGATGGGGTTAAGCCCATAGTAGAGTTCACCGATAGCGAGAACCCAACCTACTAGATTGGGAGTTGATTCCATGAAAGAGATTCAATGTGGTAGGAACAAGCTGGACTGGTGATACTCGTGTGGAGCATCGCCCGACTATGTTTATATCATGTATGTAGTATTGTAGCTACTACCCCTTCTCTATGGTGATGATGCTCTTATGATACATCTAGGTAAGGATGAGTTTAACTCTTAATAAGTCCAACGCATGTAATATGGAGTGTATACTATCCAACTGTAGTACCCTTGGAGGACTTACCTACGTGAGAGGAACTGTGATGGCCGCAGTTGGGGGGGCAGGGCTGACCCTAGAAACTCTCATGAGTCGGTTATTGTAAGCATGGCCTTTAATGCTCAACCCGCTCGCTTAATAGATGGAGATTTACTGTGTGTGTATTCTATCAATATCCAGTAAAAAAGGCTAGTTTCAGGCGTAGTCCACTATGTCGCTCAGATGGCGATGAATTCACTAAGGAAGGTTCCAGGCGTAGTCCACCTATCCCGAATTCACAGTATGATGTTGCCCGGTTTCACTCGTGTTTTATGATCTGATAATTTGATTGCTATTTATTGTTGATTTGTTTTATCTTCTCTGAAACTTAAGTTTTGTTGGGGGGGGGCTGGTGGATGTGTTTTGAGTTTGAGGAAAAACTTGAGTTTCCCTCTTATTTGGCTTTGGTTTTAGTCCCACATTGGATAGAAGATGGGAGGTTGGGTAGTATATGTTGGCCAAGGTTACAATCAACCCATGTTTAGTGTTTTTTTGATGATTACAAAACACATTAGTTATTTGTACTAATATCAACTGTTGTTTAAGTGTGTTTCAGGTTCATATCTTAAAGAGTTGATTACTTCCCTAAATGAAGGTGTATTGGATTCAAGACAAGTCAAATTGGGCTCAAAGTGCAATATTGAAGATCAAGTGAAGATTGCCCATGTTGAAGTCTTGAAGACCTAGAAGTTTGTAAGTGTAGTTTTGTTAAAGATAGAATATGTGAAATTTGGCTCTAGGATTTGCACACACACTTGTTTTGAATGTTTCTATATTTTTGAAAATGTTTATTTCTAAGTTTATGCCTTGGTTTATACATACATGTACTCAAAGCTTTATATCTTCAAAAACGTGTTTAAAACATGTATATAAACAAAGTTCAGCATAACACTTAGTTCCAGAGTTTTTTAAAAGATTTTTTACAAATTTTTCTAACTCAAAAATCTGCCCAAAAAAAAACTATTTCAGGCAGACCGGTCGACCGGCAGTCGACCGGCTGCTGTGTCCAGACATGCACAGGCTGTGCATGTCTGTCGGTCGACCGAACCTACATACCGGTCGACCGAAAAGAGATGTTTGCTCTCTGTATCTTTTCGGTCGACTGGGTCGGTCGACCGATAGAAGGAAACTGTGTTTCCTTTCTTGGGTCGGTCGACTGGCAGTCGACCGATGTCCCAACGGCTCTTTTGCCAGCAGGGACCCGGTCGACGGCAGTCGACCGGTAGGCCTGCAACAAGCCATAACGGCTCTTTCCTCTTTGGGAATTTTGTAAGATCACCTAGAGGGGGGGTGAATAGGTGATGGCTAATCTAATGGTCACTTATGAACAAATAATGCGGAATTAAAGCTAAGATGACCAAATTAAACTTCTTTTAATTAAACACTTATGTATAACACAAGAGTGTTGCCGAATTCCCCTTGCGAGGCTCTGGACAAGCTCCTCTAGATTCCCTTGAATGGGTTGAGGTGCCGCGTTGGCTCTCTTGGTTGAATACTAGTGTTAACAACAATCCCACGCAATTATATATCAATTAAGCACAAGGGTATATATCATGCATATATAAGATGAACACAATGAAAGTAAATGCAAGATATAAAATAGAGACAAAGAGAGAGAGAGGGAAGAGTAAGCAATCGCAAACACAAAGGGTTTGTTTCGAGGTTCGAGCACACTTGCTCTACATCCCCGCCTTCGACACACGAAGGGTTTCCACTATGCAAGATCCCACCGGATCTCTCCTCGGTGCCGTACACCTACAAACCCTCGGACTCCCAAAGTCCCTTACACACCACAAGCCCACCGGCTTGACGAGGACGCACCTCGCACCACAAGTTCGCACCCGAACTCAACCACAACGAGCACACTTGCCCATTTCCTCAAAATTACAAGAAAAGATCTCTTTGATGATCACAACTCTTGATCACCTAAAGAGTACTCTCACTACAACACACCTATAAGAATATCTAGCAATGGAAAGCTCAAGTGTGTGGTGAGAAAATGAAGGAAAGAAAGCTTTGTTGGAAAACACAAGAAATCACTTAAACACTCTCTTGATAAAAACTCTTCCTTTTGATTGGAAGTATTTGCACTAAAATCTTGTAGAGAAACTCCTCTAAAAGTGTCTAAAAAACAGCTCAAGAAGTCTCCTAAATGTTCTCTATAAAACAGATGAAAAAAACCCTTTATATAGGCTGCCCAGAAAAAGAGCCGTTGGGGTTCTGTCAGAGCTGGCGGTCGACTGCCGGTCGACCGGCCAACGGTCATTTTTCTGACCGTTGCAGCCACCGGTCGACTGGTGAGTCGACCGCTCTTCTGGAATGAACTGTCGGTCGACCGGTCCGGTCGACTGGCAATTTCCAGAGAGCAACAGGTTTGGGTCGGTCGAGTATCGGTCGACTCCGGTCGACTGATACGCACATGCACAAAAATTGTGCATGTCGGTCGAGTGCCGGTCGACTGCCGGTCGACCGGTCACTGAGAAATTCTGAAAAATCAGAACTTCCAGGACCTGGAAAATTTGGATTTAGGTTTTGGGTCTTGGATAAAATGTTTTGGTCTTGAAAAATCATAGAGTATGAGCATGTGTCATACTACTATCAAGGTAAAATACTTGGTAAAAATTCTTTTGATAAAAACCTAATTTTCCATGAAATGTTTTTCCAAACCTTTATCAAATACAAAAACAAGATATTTGAGTCCATTTAAAAGCATAGTGTGTATGGATATGATCCACTACACAATCAATATGAAATATCTATGTTTTGAAATCTAGTATACAACTTGGTTTTGGTTAAAGAATATACATGATAGAAATACCAAAAACCAACAAATATTTTGTCTTAAAGAAAACTCTTTTTCTAAAATAAAAATTCTTTTCTAAACATAAAAATCTTTTATGAAAGCACTTTAAATCAAGAGTTCTAATCAAGAGTGTGTGTGTGATATAGACTTGAGCAATCCACCAACTATCTATCCTTTACATTTTTACTAAAACAAAAATACAAATTCTATACCTAGACACAAGTCTTCAACTTCTTGAAGTCTTCACTTGAAGCTTCACATCATCTTGACTTGGTCCAAGCTTGATCCAAAGCTCCTTGGATCACAACATGCAAGCTCCAAATCTTGATCTTTTAACCTTTGTTGAGCTTTGCACCTACTAAGATCTTGATCATGAAATCTGTCACTAATTAGCACAAGATCATTAGTAAATATAACTTCATGAGTTGATCATCATCAAAACTAGGGCGATAGGCCTTTGGGCCAACAATCTCCCCCTTTTTGATGATGACAAAACTCATGAAATTATATATGCATGGATTAAAGTAAAGCTTCAAAGAAGCTCCCCTTAACTCATGCATAATAAATAAGCAATAGATATTCAATGAAGCACATGACATGTATGCAATGTAGGAGATGCAATCATATAAATCAAATCATAAATCAAATCTTTTGCTCCTAATTGCAAGACAACATATATGCATAAATACAAATCTTACTCCCCCTTAAGTAAGGAACCAAATACTTCTCCCCCTTAAGTAAGGAAATCATGAAATCATGCATATAAAATCACAAATTCTTCTCCCCCTTTTGTCAATCATCAACAAAGGGTTCAAAGAAAAATACATCAAACAAATTTTTCTCCCCTTTTTGTTAAAAACAAAGAGATCAAGGAGGGGTAAATACAAATCAATCAATAAAATTTATATGCAATATAAATTCATGAAGAGGAAGACGTTAAGTTAGCTTCCCGACACATATACATTACATGAAAGAGGGATGACAAGCCCTAATTCACATAACGTATAATATGTCATGCATAAGAGGAGATGTGAAGCTCCCCCTACACACGTATATCATATAAAGAAGAGTTGTCAATCTCCTCAATTTATAATATACTCAACATGAATCTATATGTAAGAGAGATGTTAAGCTCTCCTTGCATATAGACAATACAAATCAAAAATTTTGAATTTTCCTTATGAAAACAAATTTTGAAATATCTTAAAATACAATATTTTCTTTTAAGGTACCAAATGTAGAACAACCAAATTTTGAATTTTGATACCAATTATGAAATACAATGCATAAGCTTGAAGATAAATAAGATTTGAAGTAAGCTTAGCATTAACAACTTTGTGCTTAAAAATATAAGAGTCAATTTTAGCTAAAGCACAAGTACAAATCATATATATGTATGAAAGGAGTATATTAATTGAAGTAGATACATACATATATGAAAGAACAAAATATGAGTATATACAACAAGAGTCAAATTGATACCAATTGAAAATATCCAATGATACCAATTGAAAAGTAAGCATAAGTGTATACATCATATAATCTACCATATGAAGAATTCGAACTAGTTAAATGAACTTGTTTTAAGAACTAGTACGAGATCCTTCCATCAAGGAATAAGTTAAAAAGTTTTTCATGAAAGATCAATGAAACACAAGGCACTAAGAAACACTCTAATTCATAAAGTCCATATTTTCAAAAATGAGTGTACTAATGTTATGTGAAACATGGCATCATGAAAATTGCAATAAAGTTCAATATTCCTTAAAAATAACATAAATTTTGAAAATACGAAAATCATCACAAATTTTAATATATGAAAATCATCAAAATTATATTTCATAGCATATGTATGTTTTGATAAGACATTAAGTATACATACATATCCCCAAAATACAATTGAGTCCTTATAAATAGATTTGCATGAAAAGCAAATGACTCAAGAGGTATCCATGTATATCTTAATGTTTTGGCAAGACAAGCATATACATGAAATGGAAGGCACATGGTCAAATCACAAGTCCAAAATGGGAATACAAGTTTGAAGATGTAATTATCATCAAAACTAAGCAATACAAGCACATCTAATGGGTTCAAATAGGCATTCAAGCACAAATATAAATAGATTTATTTGTAGCCCATAATATGTACAAGTATAAATCCTAGTGTTGATAAAGGTTAACATTCAAACTAATATTCAACTCATGAAGCATCAAATAAATTTTGAGAATATAAAAGAATTTATCCATAAAATCAAAAATAGGATCATGTGCAAATCTTGAAGAATAGATAACTAGTTTAAATGAATTTTTGACAAACTAGTTAAAGATCCTTCATAAATAAAAATCATATGTTTTTCATGAATAATACTAAATACATAAAAGTTCAAGCACTCATATTCCATAAAGCTCCAAATTATATCTTTTCTTGAAGATCGAGTGTTCAAAGGTTATGTAAGTAGTATCTACATGAAATTAGTCATTGAAGCCCAAATCAAATATGACTAATCAAAGTTTTTATCAATCAACACATAAAAATCATTTTTATCAAAACAAATCATCTTGAAAATAATCTACATGGTATATGTATGAATTATACAAATCTAACAATATGCATACATATCCCAAAAATAAAGAGTCTATTAAATGTTTGCATGAAGGCAAGAGACTCACGGGTATACATGTATATTTATTAGATTTGAATTAAACATGCATATACATGAAGTAAATCACAAAAATTGGCACAACATGTATATATGAGAATTATCAAAACTAGATTATACATATGCATAAAGTGGATACAAGTGAGCATGAAGTTCAATTATTTAAGAGTCAATTGTAATTCACTATTTGTATATGTATACATACAAGTTTGATATATTCTACATCTAAGCATGTAAATACCACATGAAGCACAAATCAAACAAAATCTTAAAACATGAACATGCTATGAATATATGAAATAAGTAAGAGCATGTATATAAAAATAGGAGTTAAGAAATTGTTACCAACTTCAAAGCTCCAAGCATGGTGGTCTTTTCCACCATAATTCCCTTGATAGCAATGCATCTACAAGAGTGTCCATCATATCCATTGCATTGGCTACCAAGGCACCAATCCTCTCACGTTTTGTGAGAGCCTCCACCTACATCAAAATCAAAGGGTGGGGGTTTTGGTACCCATGTTTTCTTGGGTCCTTTGGGGTTAGCATTGTTGTAAGGAACCCAAAATCTATTATATTTAGCAAAATATAAATATGGTTTCTTATCAAAACAATATCTTGCTAGATGGCCTTTGCGGCCGCAATGTGTACAAATGTACACCTTAGCATGATGCTTATGAGTGTGATTGTGATCGTGTTGTGCACCATAAGCATGAGCATGATGAGTATGTGCATGAGCATGGGGAACTTGTTTCTTTTGAAACAAAGATTCCAACTTAGAATGATTGAATGCACAAGAGTTCAAAGTTGAACTCAAATTATTCATATTGTTTTTCCTATTCTTAATCTCATTAGATGTGGCATGAAAAGCATGATGAGATGAAGAATCATTTTTCTTTTTCTTTTTAGAAACAAAGTCTTTTTCTTTTTCAACAAATTTTCTTTTCAAAGTGATATTTTCTTGAAAAATATTTTCTTTTTGTTTTTCCACCAAGTCAATCTTTTCTTTCAAGGTATTGTTTCCTTCACACAAAATACTCAATTTAGAAAATAAGGAAACATTCTCATTTTTCAAATCTTCATTTTCTTTTTCTAAACATGCAAGTTTATTTTTCAAGGAATCATTTTCTACATGCATGCAATCAATGTTCTTTTTCAAAATATTGTTGTCTTTTTCTAAGCATGCAATGTTATCTTTAAAAGAGTCTTGTTCTATATGCATGCAAGCAATGTCCTTTTTCAAGTTTTTATTATTCCTTTTAAGCATGTCATATTTTTCAAGTATAAGATGACAAAAGGTAGTGAGCTCATCATATGACATGTTCTCATCATCGGATTCGGAATTTACCTCAAGGGGGTCATCCCCTTGGACCATGTAGCACTTGTTGGAGGTGTCGCTTCCAACATCCGAATCGCTCCCCGCAAGGTATTGTTCATTTTCGCCAAGGGAGATGAGGGTGTTCCAAACTACAAAAGCCATATCAATATTAGCAACCCTACATAAATAATCATCATTTAGGGTGCTCTTTAAAGCATTTAGGGCTGTTGTATTAGCCTCAAGATTCTTACCATCTATACAATAAGCATTATTAGTAGTGGCAAGATATACATTATAACCTAGGGCTTTGAGGAATAATGACATCTTAACTTTCCAAATGTGGATGTTAAGAATATCAAAGGTGGGTGGTGACATAAAGTCCATGGTGAGGTGTGTGTGTACAATAAATATTGTGATTAGCCCAAATGTAGGATCTTTAACTCTTAGGCTGTTAGACCCTTATCAAGAGCACTAGCTCTGATACCAATTGTAAGATCACCTAGAGGGGGGGTGAATAGGTGATGGCTAATCTAATGGTCACTTATAAACAAATAATGCGGAATTAAAGCTAAGATGACCAAATTAAACTTCTTTTAATTAAACACTTATGTATAACACAAGAGTGTTGCCGAATTCCCCTTGCGAGGCTCTGGACAAGCTCCTCTAGATTCCCCTTGAATGGGTTGAGGTGCCGCGTTGGCTCTCTTGGTTGAATACTAGTGTTAACAACAATCCCACGCAATTATATATCAATTAAGCACAAGGGTATATATCATGCATATATAAGATGAACACAATGAAAGTAAATGCAAGATATAAAATAGAGACAAAGAGAGAGAGAGGGAAGAGTAAGCAATCGCAAACACAAAGGGTTTGTTTCGAGGTTCGAGCACACTTGCTCTACATCCCCGCCTTCGACACACGAAGGGTTTCCACTATGCAAGATCCCACCGGATCTCTCCTCGGTGCCGTACACCTACAAACCCTCGGACTCCCAAAGTCCCTTACACACCACAAGCCCACCGGCTTGACGAGGACGCACCTCGCACCACAAGTTCGCACCCGAACTCAACCACAACGAGCACACTTGCCCATTTCCTCAAAATTACAAGAAAAGATCTCTTTGATGATCACAACTCTTGATCACCTAAAGAGTACTCTCACTACAACACACCTATAAGAATATCTAGCAATGGAAAGCTCAAGTGTGTGGTGAGAAAATGAAGGAAAGAAAGCTTTGTTGGAAAACACAAGAAATCACTTAAACACTCTCTTGATAAAAACTCTTCCTTTTGATTGGAAGTATTTGCACTAAAATCTTGTAGAGAAACTCCTCTAAAAGTGTCTAAAAAACAGCTCAAGAAGTCTCCTAAATGTTCTCTATAAAACAGATGACAAAAACCCTTTATATAGGCTGCCCAGAAAAAGAGCCGTTGGGGTTCTGTCAGAGCTGGCGGTCGACTGCCGGTCGACCGGCCAACGGTCATTTTTCTGACCGTTGCAGCCACCGGTCGACTGGTGAGTCGACCGCTCTTCTGGAATGAACTGTCGGTCGACCGGTCCGGTCGACTGGCAATTTCCAGAGAGCAACAGGTTTGGGTCGGTCGAGTATCGGTCGACTCCGGTCGACTGATACGCACATGCACAAAAATTGTGCATGTCGGTCGAGTGCCGGTCGACTGCCGGTCGACCGGTCACTGAGAAATTCTGAAAAATCAGAACTTCCAGGACCTGGAAAATTTGGATTTAGGTTTTGGGTCTTGGATAAAATGTTTTGGTCTTGAAAAATCATAGAGTATGAGCATGTGTCATACTACTATCAAGGTAAAATACTTGGTAAAAATTCTTTTGATAAAAACCTAATTTTCCATGAAATGTTTTTCCAAACCTTTATCAAATACAAAAACAAGATATTTGAGTCCATTTAAAAGCATAGTGTGTATGGATATGATCCACTACACAATCAATATGAAATATCTATGTTTTTGAAATCTAGTATACAACTTGGTTTTGGTTAAAGAATATACATGATAGAAATACCAAAAACCAACAAATATTTTGTCTTAAAGAAAACTCTTTTTCTAAAATAAAAATTCTTTTCTAAACATAAAAATCTTTTATGAAAGCACTTTAAATCAAGAGTTCTAATCAAGAGTGTGTGTGTGATATAGACTTGAGCAATCCACCAACTATCTATCCTTTACATTTTTACTAAAACAAAAATACAAATTCTATACCTAGACACAAGTCTTCAACTTCTTGAAGTCTTCACTTGAAGCTTCACATCATCTTGACTTGGTCCAAGCTTGATCCAAAGCTCCTTGGATCACAACATGCAAGCTCCAAATCTTGATCTTTTAACCTTTGTTGAGCTTTGCACCTACTAAGATCTTGATCATGAAATCTGTCACTAATTAGCACAAGATCATTAGTAAATATAACTTCATGAGTTGATCATCATCAAAACTAGGGCGATAGGCCTTTGGGCCAACAAATTTCTGAAAAACTGTTTTTGATTTTCTCTTTAACAGAGTTTTTAGGAGTTGTTGGGACTCTTTTTCTGATCAAATTAGCTGGAAAAATCAGAGTTTTTAACCTATTCTCTCCCTATAAATAGTGGGGAATAGGCCTTAGTTATTCACCAAGAAAAATACAAGTTTTCATTGTTTTCAAGTGAAAGAGAAAAATAGTTTAAAGCTTTCATTTCCATTCTTTCAAATTGGTTTTTCAGTTGTTGTTTGATCTCTAATATCACTCTACAACTGAAGCTTTTCTCACCACACTTCATAGAGCCAAAAATTTCATATTCTTTTATAAGTGAAGTTGTAAAAGAGTGAGAGTGTTTGTAAAAGAGTGTTGTGGTCTAGTTAAAGATCACTATTTGTAATCCTTGTTCTTGTGGAGACAAGCTCCTCGGTGGAGTTTCTTTGTAAGGTGAAGCTACGGGCTTGAGGTCTTTGGAGGCCTAACTTGTACGGGATCCTAAGGGGATAGTGGAAACCCTTCACGGAGGTGAAGGCGGGGACTAGAGCAACGGGCTCGAACCTCGAAACAAATCATCCTTGTTTGCGATTGCCTTTGCGTTCTTCTTGCTTTCAATTTCTCTTGTTTTATATTGCCTTGAATTATTTGCTTGAGTAACTAACCCTCTACTTGTGGAATCTTGTGTTGCTATACTTGTTGTGTTACATTGTGAGCCTTTCATTTTCATCATCATACTTGGCATTGATCAATCACACCTCAATACAACACGGTTGCATTGCGCACCTCTAACCCATTTAAGGGGAATTGGGAGGAAGGAGTTCAGAACCTCGCAAGGGGTATTCGGCTCTTAGTCGTGTTTTTGAGAGATTGTTGCATCACTCATTTCATAAGTTTAAAAAGATCATTAGATTAGCAATTACACCTATTCACCCCCCCCCCTCTAGGTGTATTTCAATTGGTATCAGAGCTTGGACTCTAGGATTTGGTTTAACAACCTTAGAGAAGATCCTCATTTGCTAATCATTTCATTCACATTCAT
Source organism: Agave tequilana (assembly GCA_038442645.1). Classification (NCBI taxonomy): domain Eukaryota; kingdom Viridiplantae; phylum Streptophyta; class Magnoliopsida; order Asparagales; family Asparagaceae; genus Agave; species Agave tequilana. Next base: position 25,410 of record JAVJIF010003437.1, on the reverse strand, counting down.
ATAGTAAAAATGGCCGATGGAATTAAGACTCCTCCTAAGTTTGATGGACTTAACTTTCCCATATGGAAGGTTAAGATGACCGTGTTTTTGCAATCTCTAGGTAGCCGAGTTGCAAAGGCCGTGACTAAGTCCTTTAGTGTACCCCCCGTGACGAATCCACTTGGTCCGAAATAGAGACTAAGGAATTCGATGCCAATGCCAAAGCTCACTATGCACTTCTTCAAGCCCTAAATGATGATGACATAGCTAGGGTTATACATTGCAAATCCGCATTTGAGATTTGGTCACACTTGATAGTCACTCATGAGGGGACCTCACAAGTAAAGAAGGCTAAGATTGACCTTCTTCGGTCTCAATATGAAATATTTAGCATGCAAGACAATGAAACCATAGATGATATGGTTACAAGATTTACCAAGATTACTAATGGACTCTCTTCTTTAGGTGAAGATATCAACAATGATCAAAGAGTAAGGAAGATCATCCGGGCCCTTCCTCCTTCATGGGAAGTTAAAGCAACAACCTTGAAGGAACTCAACGACAATGAAGAGATGGAGCTTATAGGTCTCATTGGGAACCTCAAAACCCATGAGATGGAAAGGAAAGCAAGGGAGGACATGGCACCTACCAAAAAGAAGACCATTGCCTTCAAAAGTCATGCTACCTACTCCGACGAAGATGACGAAGAAGAAGATGACGAGGAGCTCTCACTTCTAGTCAAAAATGTCCGGAGGATGTACAACAAGGCAAAGTTCCAAGGAAGGAGGAGATGGCAAGGAGGCAAGGAAGAAAGGAAGATCATTTGCTTTAATTGCCAAAAGCCGGGACACATAGTAGCGGAGTGTCCGGACCAAGTGAAGCCATCTTCATCCAAGAAGCCATACAAGAAGAAGGCTATGAAAGCAACATGGGATGACGAAAGTGAATCCGAGGAGGAGATCGACACCGCCAATATGTGCTTCATGGCAAATGAGAGCACAAGCAAGGTAACCCCCTCAACTCCTTTTGATGAAGATTTATCCATGGATGAGTTAAGTGAAGCATTTATAGAACTTTCTCAAAATTATGACTTCATGAAGAAAAAGTACTTGAAAATGAAAAAGGATAATGAATCTTTGAGTATTCAAGTGTTAAATCTTTCTAAAGAAAATAATGACTTGCATTCTTCTTTAGTTTCCACTAAAAATGATTTTGAAAAATATAAGATTGCTTGTAAAGGAAAGACCCAATTTGTAGATTCTAATGAGATTGCCATGCTTAAGGAAAGATTAGACTCATTAGATGTTGTTTTGAAAAAGTGTAGTGAGTTTGATAAGAAGAAGATGGAGAATATGTTTCCTAAGAAACAAGCCCCTAAGAAAAATGTTCATCATGCTCATGCTCATGCTCATGTACATGCTACACAACCTATGCATCATGGTAAACCCCCAAAGCATGCTCACACTTCACATACACACCATGCATTTATGTATAGAAAAGTGTACACATGTTCACATTGTGGACGGAAAGGACACTTAGCTAATTTTTGCTATGATAGACTAAGTGCATCATCTCATAATGTTTGGGTTCGTAACACTAACTTTCAAGGACCCAAGAAAGTTTGGGTACCAAAGTCAACAATTGTTTTAAATGATGTAGGTACTTTCCAAAGCCCAACGACGTAGAGGTTTGTGGTATCTTGATAGCGGTTGCTCAAGGCACATGACTTGGGACATCAACAACTTTGCAACCCTATCAAGATATCATGAAGGTGGCACCGTCACCTTCGGAGATGACGCCAAGGGTAAAATCATTGGTATTGGTAATGTAAAGCTTGGCACTTCTCCTTTAATTGAAAATGTAGTTTTAGTAGACGGGCTCAAGCATAATCTCTTGAGCATTAGTCAATTATGTGATAAAGGATTTAATGTTATTTTTGATGATATTGCTTGTAAAATAGTTGACAAAAATTCTAATGTTTGTGTATTTTCCAGTTTTCGTGAAAGTAATGTATATATGATAGATATGCTAAATATGTCTTGTAATATAACATGTTTAAAAGCCCTCGATGACGACTCTTGGTTATGGCATAGGAGATTAGGCCACGTTTCATTTGACCATATTTCTAGGCTTAACTCTAAGGAAATGGTGAAGGGTATTCCTTCATTGAACTTTGAAAAGGACCGAGTTTGTGACGCATGTCAATTGGGAAACAAACTAAGTCCTCATTCAAATCAATTAAGGATATCATGTCATCACGTCCATTGGAGCTAATCCACATGGATTTATTTGGCCCTACACAAACCAAAAGTTTAAGTGGGAGTAGATTTGCTATGTTTTAGTAGATGATTTTTCGCGTTTTACTTGGGTTTATTTTCTTGAACATAAAAGTCAAACCTTTTCACATTTTCAAGCCTTTAAGAAAAGAGTTGAAAAGGAAAATGACTCCTCAATAATTAAAATAAGAAGTGATAGAGGAGGTGAGTTCATTAACCTTCCCTTTACCACTTTTTGTGAGGAACATGGAATAAAACATGAACTTTCTTGTCCTAGAACTCCACAACAAAATGGAGTAGTTGAGCGGAAAAATCGTACTTTACAAGAGATGGCTAGGACAATGTTAAATGAATATGGTCTACCACATTATTTGTGGGCCGAGGCCGTTCATACTTCATGTTACATTGCAAATCGTGTTTTCCTATGTAAAATACTACTAAGACTTCTTATGAGATGTATTTTTCTAGAAAACCTAATGTTTCTTATTTCAAAGTGTTTGGTTGCAAATGTTTTGTTTTAAATACAAATATTAATTTGGGAAAATTTGATGCTAGATCATATGAGGCTATTTTTGTAGGTTACTCAAATACTAGTAAGGCTTATAGAGTCTTCAATAGGTCAACTTTGACTATTGAGGAATCTATTCATGTTAAATTTGAGGAATCTAACAAGTTTGTTAAGAATTGTGTAGAAATTGATGCTTTAGATGAAGGGTTGGAGAAAGTGACCTTGGAGGATGCTTCTACCATGGGAGACAAGCCAAAGGATGGTGATGGAAGTGAAGCCAAAGTGGAAGAGGCTCAAGGAAATGAACATCAAGCAAATGAAGAGGAGCCCTCTCAACCACTACCAAAGGATTGGAGATTCAATCCTCATCATCCCAAGGACCTCGTCATAGGTGAAGTATCAAAAGGGGTAACCACTCGCTCTAAGATTCAAGATTTTTGTGGTAATTTTGCTTTTATTTCGCACATAGAACCTAAAAATGTCCTCGAGGCCGAGGCCGATTCATATTGGTTGCTTGCTATGCAAGAGGAGCTCAATCAATTTGAGCGCAACCAGGTATGGCATCTTGTTCCTAGGCCCCAAGATAGACCAACTATTGGTACTAAATGGATCTTTAAGAACAAGTTGGATGAATCGGGTAATGTAGTTAGAAACAAGGCTAGGTTAGTTGCCCAAGGTTACACTCAAATCGAGGGAATCGATTTTGAAGAAACCTTTGCACCCTCGAAGCCATACGGATGACCTTAGCATATGCCTCATTTAAAGATTTAAGTTATTTCAAATGGATGTAAAGAGTGCTTTTCTTAATGGTTATATTGATGAGGAGGTGTATGTTGAACAACCCCCCGGGTTTGTTGATCCTACACACCCTAATTATGTTTATAAATTAGATAAAGCACTATATGGTTTGAAACAAGCCCCTAGGGCTTGGTATGAAAGATTGTCTTCATTTTTGCTTTCAAATGATTTTAAGAAAGGAAAAGTTGATAAAACATTATTTACCAAACATATAGATCAAGATATCCTCATAGTTCAAATTTATGTTGATGACATTATTTTTGGATCTACTAATGTTTCACTTTGCAAGAATTTTGAGTCATGCATGAAAAAGGAATTCGAGATGTCTATGATGGGGGAGCTCAACTTCTTCCTTGGACTTCAAATCAAGCAACGTAGTGATGGGACATTCATCAACCAAGCCAAGTACACCAAAGAACTCATCAAGAGGTTCGGGCTTGAAGGATCCAAAGTAGCAAAGACTCCCATGGCAACCACTACGAAACTTGACAAGGACGAACAAGGTAAGGAAGTAGACATCAAATTATTTCGTAGCATGATTGGTAGTTTACTCTATCTTACGGCTAGTAGGCCGGATATAATGTTTTCCGTATGTTTATGTGCACGTTTTCAATCATGTCCTAAGGAATCACACTTAATAGCGGTAAAAACACATAATTAGGTATCTTAGGGGCACAATTGATTTAGGTTTGTGGTATCCGAAAACTAACCAATTTACCATGACTAGTTATTCGGATGCCGACTATGCCGGTTGTAGGGTAGATAGGAAGAGCACAAGTGGCACTTGCCAATTCTTGGGCAATTGTCTTGTGTCTTGGTCTTCCAAGAAGCAAAATAGTGTAGCCCTTTCAACCGCCGAGGCGGAGTATGTAGCAGCCGGAGCTTGTTGTGCACAAGTACTCTGGATGAAACATACTCTTCTCGATTTTGATTTACATTTTGATCATGTTAAGATTTATTGTGATAATACTAGTGCTATTCACATGACCAAAAATGCTAATCAACATAGTAAAACCAAACATATAGACATTAGATATCATTTTCTTAGAGATCACTTTGAAAAAGGTGACATTGATATCGATTTTGTTTCCACAGATTTTCAACTTGCAGATATTTTCACAAAACCTTTAGATTATGCAAGATTTTCATTTATTTGTGGTGAATTGAATGTATGTAAGATTGATACTTAAAATATCTTAGTTTGTTTTGTTTTGGTTTCTAATATGTTTGTTTTGTTTTGTCTTAAAATTTTTTTTTAACCCTTTTTGATGTATGACAAAAAGGGGGAGAAAATATATGGAGAAAATATATGTTGTTTGTTTTAAATTTTGTTATTCCTTATGATAGTTTATTTTTGGTGATGATATTTTTCAATGCTTTATGTATGCTTACATAGTTGTTCATATTCATGTTAAATACATAGCATTGTTTAAGGGGGAGCTTTCCAAGCTCTTTCCTCTTTTATTTGTTTAAAAACTCATATGTTTTGTCATCATCAAAAAGGGGGAGATTGTTGGCCCAAGGTTACAATCAACCCATGTTTAGTGTTTTTTTGATGATTACAAAACATATTAGTTATTTGTACTAATATCAACTGTTGTTTAAGTGTGTTTCAGGTTCATATCTTAAAGAGTTGATTACTTCCCTAAAGGAAGGTGTATTGGATTCAAGACAAGTCAAATTGGGCTCAAAGTGCAATATTGAAGATCAAGTGAAGATTGCCCATGTTGAAGTCTTGAAGACCTAGAAGTTTGTAAGTGTAGTTTTGTTAAAGATAGAATATGTGAAATTTGGCTCTAGGATTTGCACACACACTTGTTTTGAATGTTTCTATGTTTTTGAAAATGTTTATTTCTAAGTTTATGCCTTGGTTTATACATACATGTACTCAAAGCTTTATATCTTCAAAAACGTGTTTAAAACATGTATATAAACAAAGTTCAGCATAACACTTAGTTCCAGAGTTTTTTAAAAGATTTTTTACAAATTTTTCTAACTCAAAAATCTGCCCAAAAAAAAAACTATTTCAGGCAGACCGGTCGACCGGCAGTCGACCGGCTGCTGTGTCCAGACATGCACAGGCTGTGCATGTCTGTCGGTCGACCGAACCTACATACCGGCGACCGAAAAGAGATGTTTGCTCTCTGTATCTTTTCGGTCGACTGGGTCGGTCGACCGATAGAAGGAAACTGTGTTTCCTTTCTTGGATCGGTCGACTGGCAGTCGACCGATGTCCCAACGGCTCTTTTGCCAGCAGGGACCCGGTCGACCGGCAGTCGACCGGTAGGCCTGCAACAAGCCATAACGGCTCTTTCCTCTTTGGGAATTTCTGAAAAACTGTTTTTGGTTTTCTCTTTAACAGAGTTTTTAGGAGTTGTTGGGACTCTTTTTCTGATCAAATTAGCTGGAAAAATCAGAGTTTTTAACCTATTCTCTCCCTATAAATAGTGGGAATAGGCCTTAGTTATTCACCAAGAAAAATACAAGTTTTCATTGTTTTCAAGTGAAAGAGAAAAATAGTTTAAAGCTTTCATTTCCATTCTTTCAAATTGGTTTTTCAGTTGTTGTTTGATCTCTAATATCACTCTACAACTGAAGCTTTTCTCACCACACTTCATAGAGCCAAAAATTTCATATTCTTTTTATAAGTGAAGTTGTAAAAGAGTGAGAGTGTTTGTAAAAGAGTGTTGTGGTCTAGTTAAAGATCACTATTTGTAATCCTTGTTCTTGTGGAGACAAGCTCCTCGGTGGAGTTTCTTTGTAAGGTGAAGCTACGGGCTTGAGGTTTTTGGAGGCCTAACTTGTACGGGATCCTAAGGGGATAGTGGAAACCCTTCACGGAGGTGAAGGCGGGGACTAGAGCAACGGGCTCGAACCTCGAAACAAATCATCCTTGTTTGCGATTGCCTTTGCGTTCTTCTTGCTTTCAATTTCTCTTGTTTTATATTGCCTTGAATTATTTGCTTGAGTAACTAACCCTCTACTTGTGGAATCTTGTGTTGCTATACTTGTTGTGTTACATTGTGAGCCTTTCATTTTCATCATCATACTTGGCATTGATCAATCACACCTCAATACAACACGGTTGCATTGCGCACCTCTAACCCATTTAAGGGAATTGGGAGGAAGGAGTTCAGAACCTCGCAAGGGGTATTCGGCTCTTAGTCGTGTTTTTGAGAGATTGTTGCATCACTCATTTCATAAGTTTAAAAAGATCATTAGATTAGCAATTACACCTATTCACCCCCCCCCTCTAGGTGTATTTCAGTATATATATCAACTCCTCTCATGCCTATTGTTATAAGTGTTGGCCATGGGCCACATCCCCACACGCGAGCACACACGCCGAACCGAACCGGGCCGGGTTCGAGTGGCGCCCACGACCTGCGGACACGAATGCAGTTTGATTCAGGAGTCTCTTGAACCTGAAGCTTTTTTTCGGTTTTTCTATTTTAATTTTTATTTAAAATTCTGTTTTGATTTTTCAGGATTTTCTGTTCGACTTTGACCCACTCTCCAGATCTGCTCGTGAACTGCACGATCGTGTGCAGATTTGGAGCGAGTCTATTACAACTATTGAACTCCAAGAATCTATAAATAGTTTCTCGCAGTTCAGTCAGTTACTTGCACAAAAAAAAAAGTTCTACAGAATTCTGTCTCTCTTCTCCAAAATTCTTTCTTACAAAATTTTGATTCGGTTTTTAGTGATTTCTCAGGAGATTTCTTTAACATACGGGCAACACATTTTCATCTGAGCAGAGGCCTAGCTCTTCGTCTGAGGCTAAGTGCTGGTAATCGATCGGGGGCTTTTACCGCTAAGAGAGAAGGTCGTTCTAAGGTCCGAACGAGCGGCCGATCATCTATCTTCAAGGGCAGTGTTTTTGCACGACTGTCACCCTAAGCCAGCAAATTTAACTTTTCTTTTAATTGCTTTATGTTAGTTACATGCTTAGGACAAGTAATTAATTTGATTAAAATTTATATTTTAATTTGTTGCATGATTTATTTAAAATTTAAAAAATATTGTTATATACCCAATAAAAAATTCCATGGACAATACAAAAATATACGGGAGAGAGGATCACCTTGCCACATGCCTCCATTGCCACCAAAGAATCCTTCTCGGGCACCATTCACCATTATAGAGAATGTAAGTGAGCTAATACACTCTCTAATCAAGTTGATCCAGGTTGTTGGAAATTTCATGCAGCGTATCAAAAAGTAGATAAACTCTATATTTAAGCTATCAAAAGCTTTGTGAAGATCAATCTTGATGCAAGCAGCTTTACAACCATAATTGCAACAAAAAGAACCAAATTGCGTGCCCAATTGCCCATTGAGAGTCTCTTTTTTCTCATGGTCCCCTACGATCTCAGGAGGGTCAAGAACAAGATTCTCAACAATGGCTTTAAAGATATCAACTTGATAAGCCCTTTTTTTCAAAAAAAACATATTCAGCAATGATTCGTATATAAACCCATATCGACTTCCAACAGAACGAAAATTGTTTGAAATTCTTATCGCGTTCATGCAAGGACAGTCTAACATCAAATTGAACAAATTATACATAGTGAAAAGTAATCCCACTTATTTGAATGAATCGAACAATTATATAACCTCGGTAATCTAAATGAGGATATATAGTAGAACAAAAACACAAGGATATTTCATGCACAATTTACATTCTCATATCTAGTGTGTGTGTGTGTGTGGAATCATAGGCTTGAAACTATTTGGTTCTGACGTTGTTTCTATGATTATCGGCTGAATCTTTGTTGTGATTATCTACTGAAAATCCATATCTTCATCTACCCACTCACTGCAGTTCGCCGACTGGTGCTTCGTTGAGCCATAGAAAATGAATGAAGTCGTACAACTTTGCGCTCACGCTAACCTGTTTAGGGACGAAAGCATGTCAGATTCAGTTATAATTCTGCTCTTCATGTCGTTTAGGAGATAGAAAGGCCACGTCACCTTGTAAGGCGTTGGGTTTAACCTCCTCATGTGATCAGGTCGCATTTGCTCCAGCTGTTGCATGCAACGAGCTCTGATCTTTTGCAGGGAAGGTAGTTCTTCTCTCTTTTTATCTTCAAGCAGTAATAAAATTCAGGAATATAAGTCTCAAGGTTATATGCTAATATCTCATAGCTCATCTATCATAAACGGTACGAGAAAAACCAGAAGAATAGGAAATATGCACGAATATACACAAATCACTCTCTCATTTGAGTTAGAATCGTACCTGATTTTCCAGCCCAATAACACTTCATAAGTTCCTCTACATTTTGTGGCACGACATATGCCCTCTTTGATTCATTAAATGGATGGCGGCACAAAATACGCTCTCCTACCTAAAAGCGTTGATGCATAAGAAGAATATTAACTTGATGCACATTCACCATTCTTACATCAAAAGTGGAGAAAATATAATACGGAAGTGCTCATGCAGCTCTAACAAAGGTCGTAACCTTGTATTGAACCTGGACCTCTCATAAGCCAATCACAACCTTCTACCACTGAGTCAGTGGTCGTGCAACCCTTACCATATGATATAGTTCAATGATTGCTACAAACTGTTTGAACATATATGTTTCTTCCTGCTTATATGGTTAAGATGTACCAATAAAAACTTCAGATGAAGATCCTAAGGATTTAGAAGGTTTAAGCATGAAGTGAAAAAGAAAAATGTATATGTTATAGCGACAATTAAAAATGTTATAGTGGTGATTTATAGTGTATTTAACAATTAAGGTTGTTGGTATTGTGACACGACAATTATGACAAGAGATCTAACATCCCCCTTGATTTTCACAAGAAAATTCGTCTTTCCCTTGAATCCCACAAGATTACAAGAGTATACCTTCCCTCTATGCACTGTCACATTCTTCTCTCTTTCTTGGCTTTCTCTTCACCTTTCGTGTTGTTTCTTCTATTGGGTTACAACTTTTATTTATAGAGTTTTACAATACAAATTCTATTCGAATTATAAGATGATCTTGGCTGTCAGATGCTTAAAGAATTTGATCAATCCTTATAGGAGTTGATATTCTTAATCTAGAAGAATTCTAGACTTTTCAAACTTTAGAAACAAATCTTCATTGAATAGGAACCTATTCGAACTCCATCAGAAAAAGAAACCTAAATGCACCTGAAAAAATTGAAATCCAGTTCTGGTCTTTGGCTATCGACATGCCATGATGCCTGTCGAAAATCCGAGATTCCTTTCCTCTCTGTTGCGTGCTATCGACAGGGCCTGTCGACAGCCTACTATGTGCGGTCGACAGCCCGGTTGACTGCCACACAATTTTTTGTTTGATCTACTTCTTTTGCTGAGTTCTTTTTTTTGCTCCAATTGATTGGATCTTCGACCATCATCTCTAGTTGAAAACAAGGCAGATTTCCAACAGTTCGTAGTTTTTGTTGGTTTGATTCTTGGTGTTACAAGCTGTAGTAGGTAGTTGTTTGGACACTGATATATGGGTTCAATACTGGAACAGGTTTTTGTTTGTATTTAACCTTTTTTTTTATATATAAGTATGTGTTATGGCTGGAGCTGCTCCATCGTAGGTTCTCAAAAAGAAACACAAAAGAAAAAAAAAACAACAGTATACCTTAGGTGGTGGTTCATTTTCCCCAGTCATTATATCTACCAATGCAAAGCCTTCTTTTCCATAGAGTCTGAAACATCTCTTTTTACATGGTATGGAGACCTATGACAAGAAAACAATGCATTCCATTAGAGTAAGATAATGATAGTAGCAAATTTAGCTTTTAAGCATGAGCTCACCTTTGAAACATCTTCAGAAAGTTTGATCCGAGGCTGGTTATTTATTTCAACAAGTTTAAAAACACAACCAAGAGCAGCTTGGGAAAAGCATGTAACAAGATATGTGCCAATTCCAAAGGCATCTACTTCATGCCCCTGTACAAAATATCAAATTAGTTCTCATGGTATGTGTTGGAGCCACGGTGTGAAAAATTCATTGCTGACGGACAACACACTTCGCTATCTTGACAAGAACGAGCAAGGTCGTCGAATCAAGCAAACCACAAGCATCAAATGTCAGAGATGGAGTCAGAAATTACACACTCAGGGCAACCATATATCTTTTCTACAAAAAAAAGTCCCGTATATTAAATAATAATTGTAGACTACCAAATACACACTAGCTTGTTAGGTGTTACTTTAACATTTTCAATGTCAAAAAATCCAAATAAACTAGCCATTTTTCTCTTTTTGTCCACTAGGATAGTAATAATACCAAAAAGTAATCTGACACAATTCCTCAACATATGAGACGAGAGAGACAGGTTTCACATCCCTTAAGTAATGGGGATAGTGGATGATTCTGTTTGAGAGAATCGGTGCCACCCCCCTTGATGGGATTGCAGTTGATTCTGTTTTAGAGAGAGAGTGAATGGATTATGTCTTGCTAGCTAACTTAACAAGAAAAACAGTATCTTTTTTTGTGCGCGCGCGCTATGATTTAATGTCCTTTTACAATGAAAATGAGAAGTAGTTACTATAGTTTAGGACGAAGGCCGGCAACCATAACTAAACCACCAATATTAACTTCCATGTTAGGTGTAACGAGCCTTTTTTTTCATTTTGAGAGTCAACATTCACCTATAAAGAATATTGCTAACTGATACTTTATTGCAAGTTTGCAACAGATTATAAAGTTGATAACTTAGTCCATCATCACAAAAGCCTTTTCAGTTGAAAAGTTTACCTGCTTGTTCAAGTGATCAAGTGTTTCCTCATTAAGATCATTGCTAGCTGTAATAGCAGTTCTACTGAAACCTGGTAAACCAAATTCCTTTTCTACTGCATGAAAGAATTTACGAGCTTTAATCGACAAATATGCTAAATCACCAGAATCCAACCTAATTCCAGAAGCATTATACCTGCAACGAAGTATAAGGATGAAAATAGAACACATTAACTGATAATTTATGTTTCTAACAATAATTTTATGCAATTTCTAGTTAGTGATCAAGCTTCAACGCCTTTAGACAAAATTGAGTTCACACGCGCGCGCGCTCTCTCACAAGAAACCAAAACCTGTAGCCAGGACTTGAATATAGGACTCCCAACCCTTACCACCACCTGAGCCAGGCCTCAAGGACAATAGAAATAGTTAAAAGAAAAGTATAACAATATGCATACGAAATAGTTAAAACAATCTTGGTATATCATATTAACTAACTAACAATTGCATCAAATACTGCTATTAGTTTTATCTAAAAAGCTTGTTGTCTTACTTCCATCAAAAAAGTATCTCTAAAAACAGAGATCATATGAAGTGTAAAACTTGAGCATTCAAGTTCTTTAGTATTTCCTTGCAAGAACAAGAATCCAGAGGATAAACAATATGATTTCCCTTGAAAAAGATATAAAATATAGGGATAAATCAATCCCCCAGTAACCCACCACAGAAACACCCTGCAAAAAAGAGAGAATGAAAAAAGAAAAAGTAATTCCCCGGATATTGGTTATAATCTACAACTTTGCACAAGAACAAAAAAAATCCATATTTTTCCTTGGACAAAATATAAAAGCTAAAATTAATAATTCAGAAATTACAATGAAAAACTATGATTCAATAAACAGAATCCTTACAATTAAAAAATGATCAAGAACCCTGTTATTCTAATTATAGTAGTGAGAGAAAAAGGGCATAGCAGAACTAGACCAGTAAACCATAAAGTTTTATCATGTCATATCCAAGAGGGAAAACAACAAATAGAAAAGAAAATTTTAACATGATGAAAGGTGTGCAAGTTTACCCCAAATCATTAAGAGCTAAAGCCACTGCACAAAAGTTGGGAATTCCACTTCGGATAACCTGATGAATGGAATGTTTATTGAAATCTGTCAACGAAGCAGCAATCAAGATGTATCTACTCCACTCTTCATATGCATTAGTGGTACAGATAATGGTCATGATGAGAAACAAAAATTACGTAGGAATATTATGATATAAGAATCGTAATTGATTCATCAAACACATTCATTTTAAATAAAATACTCTAATAAAATGCATATTGATTTGAGGGGTCAACCGATCAGTCCAGGTGCGGTCTGATCAAGTCAAACCTGTAACTAGGATCACTAAAGACTGACCAACCAAGTATTATACACATAATTTGGCATATGTAATCTGTTCTAAGTCCAAAGCCCTGCCAGCTGCGGTAAGTTCCACTTTGGACTTGGACCATATATCATCAGCATACAATTTTAGGCTTTATTTTAGGCCAAAATACTAGAATTTTCAAATTGGAATAAACCAATTGATGTGAAATGTATATGCGTGTGTGAAAATCAGCAATAAAACACTCAAATTACGCTTCACGAACAGGAAACGATCATTAGTAGAAAAGAATTAAAACTAATAATCTAGCAAACTGCTAATCAAATAACATGCATAAACTAATCAATATCAATTCAAGAATAAATTAACAATATTATCTATGTTATACATGCAAAAGATTCTACTACCAATAAAGAAAACTATGAAACTAACATCAGTTAAATCGATAAAAATTTAGAGATTAAATATCAGACTCAAAATAACTGATTGAGGTTAGAAACGTACCTACATATGTGACCTCAGTGTTCTTGTGATAACTGTAGATGTGTAGAGGTCGTCTCCACGAATGCAACACTTCAAATAGTGCGTGATTTAGACTCCGAACGAGAAAGATATGGTTTGAAAATGAACCTTGAACGCTTTAACAAGTCTATTTTCACTGTAGCAATGACGGTATTGTAGCAGTGGTGGTACTGTAGCGGGCACTGTAGCAGGTTACTGTAGCAGGTTACTGTAGCAATATTGTTTTTCTGATTTTTTTTTCTATTGGAGATGGAGAAAGAAATATGAGACTAATTTATATAGGGTTTTGAAGAGAAGCTGAGGAAAATAGAATTAGGGTTTGAAAGAGGGATAAAGAGAAGAGAAATGGGGATAGGCCAGTTAGGCTTTCAGACAACTACTTTTCTTTAGGACTTCACACATAAAGAGAGAGATTTGGGAGATCACAACTCACGCAAATTTAAGAAAAAACTTTCATAATAATTCATTGTCTTTATTGTTTGATACAAGAGGCCTTTATATAGGCTTTTACAAAATTTGAATACAACTCAAACTAAAACTCCTAATCAAAATAGAATTATAATACTAAAATAAAGAAACTAACTCCTAATAAAAAATACAACTCCAAATAAGAAAACTCAAAATAAAGAAAGTAAAATTACATAGAATTCTATTACTACTGAAAACTGGAACAAAGTGTCTTCCCATACAGTAATACACGTTCCATACGCGTGGCTTGATGTCTGCATCATTCTCCCCGTGTTAGGGAGAACTCGACTCCGTCGAGTTAGAAATGAAAGTGCTTTCATACTGCTTCAAAATTTCATAATCAATCTTCGACAGTTCACTTCAGTCTAGACATATATCATCAATTGGTACTTTTCTACCTAAATCAGATATTTTCGAATCCCACCAACTTGGGTGGTGATAATTTTATCATCTAAGAATTTATCAACTTGGCATGCTGTATGGGGTAAAATATCTGGTAGTGGTGAAAGGAATGAGCTCTCGAAAATAGGCTCAGGAGAAGGCTCATCAGTAAGTGGGATAATATTTATAAGAGTTATAATCCACTAAGCAGTCAATATTGAAAGTAAACCTGATGCCAAAATCTATAGGAAGATCTATAACATAAATATTATCGTTTAATTCCATCAATATTTGAAATGGATCAGAACTACAAACATGCAACTTTTGAACATCACCAACATTAAAAGTATTTAATTTATTCTTATCATCAGCTCGTATCCCATGATTGGCATTATTTTGTGTAATTTTATCACTGATCTTTGTGGGTTGTTCATGCACGTGCGATGCAAAAGATGATGCACATGATGCAGACTCAATGACTTGATACTGATCGGCTATGAGGATAAGATTTGTGGAGAATTTTGATTTAGTATCTAACATAGACCATAAGAGAAAAGGGTTTGGTATCGACAGTAGGGGAGAAAGGGGTTGGTGACCAAAAGAGGTAATGACGACAGGGATTAGTAGTAGAAGAGACAGAGAAAGGTGGTGTTGACAGTAAAGCCGGGGAAGGGAAAGGACAGATGGCACTAAACTCTTTAATCATATGCGTGACTTTCAGAGAAATAGTACTATCAGGCTTAGGTGTTTCAATGGAAACTCCATCATTAATGGCAATCTTAAATGAGCTTGGACAATTAGCAGCAACATGCCCATAATCTTGGCATTTGTAACACTTAATTGTAAGACTAATTTTGGAAAAGTCTTTTTCAGTATTCTTGCTTTTATTGTTATCAGATTTTTTGGTCTCGTTAACTGTAGGACTCACACAAGGAACACTACTTTTCGAGTTTTGGTTGGAAAAATTCATGATTCGGAGTAGGTTATCAATTTAGCCATGATATCATCAAATGTTGGTTGAGACTCCTTGCTTTGGTACAGGGAGAGAATTTGACCGATTGGGATGAAAGTGTATTAGACCTATGGGGTTGAACAGGTGGGAGAGGTCTAGACTCGTAGAATATGATGACACATATTTAGTGATGACTTTGTCCTTCATATATTCCTAAGTTTTGATCGATCGTTGAGTTCGGGTTGTCCTGTCTCTTTTCAAATCTGTCCGGTATTGGCTAGCTTGTCCACTCAGTTTTCTGATAGCGAACCTGACTTTCTCAGCTTCAGAAAGTGGGTATCGGTTGAAGTACATGTCCATGCTTTGAACCCAATTTAGAAAATTTTGAGGATCCATTAATTAAGCAGAATAATTCAGACGACCATCAAAAGTTATATGTCCATGGTGGTAGTGTGAAATTTGTATTTTTTATTTTATATTTTTAAAATGCAAGAAAGCACTAAAGTTTTCTAACAAGTGTCTACAAGATGAGAAAATAAAAGAATTTTTTTGTTTCTGAATTTAATATTTTTTTAAAAATTGTTGGGTCAGTCAAACTCCAATTTTACCAGTCTAATTAGCTAGGTGGGTGTAATTCAGGCGGGAGACAATGTACAAATTTTGGATAAGCAGAAACATGGAGGAAAGGGATTAGAATTATCTCAGCGGAAGCAGCAATAGTAGTAGGTTCAATCCCGCTCCTTGGTCGTCTCGATCCTCGATGGTAGGTGGATGTTACAAGAACAGACACCCTTGAATCTAAAGTTCAAGTACCCAATGAAATCACTTTGTGATTGAGAGAAAAAAATGAGGATTCTTACTCTTTAGTAGGAAAAACTTCTTCTGCGGAAGAAAAACTTCAACCCATATTCTAATTCTCACGAGTTTATATAATGGTTAAGAGATAGAGTTGTAATCCTCATCTCCAACCAACAAGATTTTAGGAAATAAAGTTAGAATCCTCATCTCCAACCAACAAGATCTTTGAAGATAGAGTTGTAATCTACCAACAACTATCAAAATCTAAATCAATCTTGATTTGAATTTCAAATCAAGATTATCTCCTTATCTTGATGAGATCTTTTATATTGGGTCTAGCCCACTATGGGCGCCCAATAAAGTCCCAATCCACCCAGTTGATCTTTTATTCCTACATCTCCCATTGGCACATAGTAGACAATGACATGCATTCTCACTCTCAATCCACCAAAGAGTATTCCATTCATACTCGTTAAGTGAACCGTTCGACCGTCGAGCCATCCGCAAGAAAATTTCGAGAGAACGATGTCAAATCTTATAAGACCAGCATTGAACCTCTCTGAAAAGGGTCTCATCATGCCCCAGAATCATTTAGTCACATCCTATTTGGTACCTCCAATCCTTCAAATTTGGAGCTATACCAAATACCTCTTTATTTTATGCTTACAGTTGTGCTGCAGGTTCTACAGCGACACAACTTGCTAGCAGTACACCATAAAACACAAATATGTTACTAAATAGTCTTTCATTCGCCCTCATATTACCTAGTTTTGGTATAGTTGCTTTCTCAATGATGTCCCATTAGGTCGAATCAATCTTGAAACACATCAAAGTAGCATTCACTGCAACTCCACTTTATAATACAGTTAAAAGTCACATAGGGCAGATATAAAGTATGATCAATTATATTGATCTATAAGGATTCACACAAATAAAGAAGTAGATCGTTCTTTCATTTCCTTATTTTGGTGGCTAAGCACATGTAGTATGAAATACATGCTACGGTGGAGTTCTCTCTTTAAGTAAAAGAGTGTATGTCATAATCTAACACCGTACATATCTTAGTCTAGTCGCTACGCAACGCCTTACTCGAATCCTCTACCTGCTCGCTCTTCTCAGCGCCTAGTTAAGATTTTATATCTGGCTTTACACAGGTCAGATGAATTGTGGGACACAATTATCCATGTGAAGTCTTTAGAAGACTATTTTTTGGCTTCAACCAAGACAACATTTTAATCACAGTTAGTTCAGCTCGCCACATTTGCGCCATAAACTCAATATGTCTCATCTTTGCTCGCTCTCCAAGCGCCAAGGCAATCACTTGTGTGAGTGGGTCGATGTTTGCCTGTTGACATGCTCATGCTATGAAGTCCTTTTCATACCTAATTGTGTGCACATAGTCGAAAAAGACAATGTTTTATTCAATAATAATATCCATGAAACAAACGTTTGAATCAAATGATCAAAACTGAAAACATATAAATCGCAATCTACGAAGTCTTAAACTCCTGACATGAGCCTGATAAGCCTGACGAGCTATCGGCTTAGTCTAAGGGTCAGCAACCATGCGACTTGTAAAAATGTGCTCAGGATCACCTCCTTTCGCACAATTATATGGCGGACAAATGGTATCTTATGCCTATGTATTTGGTTTTCCCATGATACTTGGGGTCCTTAGAGTAGGCAATAGCAGCTAAACTGTCACAATATATAGTGACAGGTTCCTCAGCACGTGCGACAATACCAAACTCTCGAAGGAATCTCCTCAACCAAACACCCTCCTGAACAGCCGTGGAACCAGCCACGTATTCCGCCTCCATAGTGGACAATGAAACACAGGTTTGCTTCTTGCTGCACCAAGTAATGGACCCCCCATTCAGCAGGAAAGAATAACCTGAAGTAAACTTGCGCTCATCAGGGTCACCATCCCAGTCGGCATCGTTATAACTAAGCGCAGGTCTAGTGCTTGATAGCATGTAGTCTGTTGTTCTTTTGAGGTATCTGAATATCCGCTTCACTGCTTTTTAATGAGCAAAGTCAGAATTTGCTTGGAACCGACTGACAAGGCTAACTTCACGGCAAATGCCTGACCGAGTACACATCATAGCGTACATCAGGCTTCCAACAGTGTTTGAATAAGGTAGCATTAGGGTCACCACCCCAGTCAGCATCACTGTAACTAAATAAGCGCAGGTCAGGTGCTATAACATGTAGTATGTTGTTCCTTTGAGGTATCTGAATATCCGCTTCACTGCTTTCTAATGAGCAAAGTCAGGATTGCTTGGAACCGACTGACAAGGCCAACTGCATGGCAAATGCCTGACCGAGCACACATCATAGCGTACATCAGGCTTCCAACAGTGTTTTTGAATAAGGAACTCAAGCCATCTTCTCTTTTTCTCCGAACTCGGAGGACACATGCTAATACTCAAGGTACCACCCTTCTCGATAGGAGTGTCAACAGGCTGCAAGCTTGCATCTGAAATCGCTCGAATATCTTCTTAGGGCCTGTTTGGTTGTCGTAATTGGCCGTAATCGTAATTCGTAAGTGGTAAACTCTTTTACAGTTATAAATGAATTACATGCAAATAAGTTTTACGGTGTTTGGTTGGTAATGTAAAATTGTAAATGGGAAAGTATATTGTGTTTTACGATGTTTCGTCGTCGTAATGTGTAAAGTCATAAGTGAAAAAGTTGACAACAAAATTAACTGTTTGGGGATTTAAAAATATTTTTAAAATGCCAATAAATACTAAATATAGTAAATTAATAATATATAATTATTTAATAAATTTAATAATTAAAAATTAAATTAAATATATTAAAAATATAATGTAAGAAATAATTAATTAAAATATTTAAAATTATTAAATACTAAAAAATATAAAAAATTAAATATATTAAATAACTACATATTAAATAATTAAATATAATTTAAATATTTTAAAATATTTTTAAAATACCAATAAAAATAATAAAAATGCCAATAAATACGAAAAATAGTAAATATAAAAAATATAATATATTAAAAATTAAATAAAAAAATAAATATATTAAAAAAATAACATATTAAATATTAAAAATAAATTAAAAATATAACAGATAACATATTAAATAATTAAAAATATTAAATATCAGTAAATAATAAAAATATTAAAAATTAAATATATTAAATATTAAATGCATAAAAATTATTAAATTAGTAATAAAAACTTTAATCTAATAATTATATTTAATCTAATAATTAAAAATTCTCAAAATTTAAAAAGATTAATCTAATAATAAAAAATATTAATCTAGTTACAACTAACTGTCTGCAATACAGATTTGCATGACCACAAAATTAATTGTTTGTGCTACAAGTGGGCTGTAAGTAGGATATGCATGACCAAAAATTAACTGTTTGTATTGCAGATATATCGTAAGTGAGATGCAAGTGTATTTTACGACTTACGACGAAACAAACACCATAAGTCGTAAAAGACTGTAAGTCATTTGCGACTTATGGCCTTTTAGGGCATCTCCAACGCAACCCTCTATTTTTAGAGGGTTGCTTGGGAATATACCCGAATATTCCCTAAGCAGCCATCTATTTAACAAACTTTTTTAAATATTAATTTAGATGTTTAAATCATTTAAGAGTAAATTATTATTTAACAAAAATTATACTGTTAGAACCATCTCGTCGAGCCCTTTTAAATGAGACTAATATTGAATATTTTTGGAGTTAATTTTAAATTAGTTTATTTTTAATATAATATAATAATATTAAAATTTAGTCAGCAAATACATGGGGATCTATTTCAATTTCGATGTATTTTCAATGTTTAATAATGAGAAATTTAAAATTAATATTAAATATATTCAACATTAGTATCATTATGAAGGTATTATCGAGACATTTCCAACGGTATAATTTTTATTTAAAATAGATAAATAATTTCAAATTATATTGATTTTAAATAATTAGTTTAACTATATTAAAAGATACATTTGATATCCTTGAAAGTTAAAATGAGACTTTAAAGGCAAAATTGAGATTTTAAATTGTGAATACTAATATAGAGCGAGCCCTCTATTTCTCCCTCATCCCTTCAAATTCAAAGAGCTTCTTCCTCTATATTTATAGGGGGATATAGAGGGCGGTTGGAGTGTATCCCCTTCTAAATATAGAGATATGGAGGGGGTTGGAGATGGTCCTGCGATGAAACAAACAGGCCCTTAATGTATATCTCTTGAGACAAACCAAGAAGTTTCCTAGAACGATCTCTTAGGATCTTCTAATTTTCAGTGTTCAGTTTCTCTCCTTTGCTCAAGTCAGCAATGATATTCTTGGACGCCATTTTAGATGTGCAAATAAGAATAAAAGATATTATTATTGGCACACAAATAATATTTATTTTACAGCAAAAACATTCTAATTTAAAGCCAATAATTCATATGTGATACAAAATCGAACGATCGTTAAACTCAAAATTATCATTTATCAAACATTTATTATTAGTTTAAATTAGGTTTGTGCGCAAAATATGTATAAGAGCTTAAAACAAATCTCAATTATACTCCCACTCAAATAAAGTATATTAATAATAATTTAGTAATGCATACTAGCATGCCTAAAATAATTATTATAAGGGCTGCCCCAAACCTGGGCCTTGCCCATGGAGTAGTACTATAGAATCACGAAGGGATTTGTCACTAGTGGTAGCGCTGCTCGTGGGCGCTCCCGGTCAAAACAGTGCTTTGCAAGCTACAGCAGCGATTATAGCCCTCTGGGACCTGCTTGTTAGCTGCGACAGTGCCACCAAGGGCGTTGTCTAGCCGCAATAGCGGCAACAGTACCCCAAGAGGCACTGCCAACTATGGTAGCAATGCCCCCAAGAGACGTTGCCAGCCTTGGCAGAGCCGACAGCACCCCTAGGGTGGGGTGATGCCGGCTGAGGCAGCAATACCCCCAAGGGATGCTGCCGTCAGAGTTGGGCGTTGTCGACATATGGCAGTAGCGCCCCCAAAGGGGCCCTACCGGCAGAGCGAGCAGCGCCCCAGCTTGGGGTGAAATGCCCCCAGAGGCGCGGCTGGCTTTAGCAGAAGCCGCAGCGCCCCCAAGGACACTGCCAGCTGGCCGTTGCTATGGCTGCAGCGCCCCCCAGGGGCACCGCCAGCTCCTACAGCGCCGAGCGCTGAAGGAGATGAACTCCTTTTGTTGAGGGAGATTCATCTCCCTAAAAGGAGATGAACTCCCTTAGTTTGTAAAAGAGAAAAATTCCCTAAGATCGATTTTTACTCGATCATCCCATAATCTAAAAATTCCACAAGAATGCTCTGATATCAAGTTTGGCGAAACCTCTGCTACGAGATTGCGCGTGTTGACTCTCAAGTTTAACTCTCATAAGATGCGCCCTAATGGGAATATGAAGCAGCATTTTAAGCAGATGTCATCCATGATTTGCGAACTCGAAGCAGCTGGAAACAACGTGGGTGATAAACAACAAGTCCAAGTTGGCATCCGTTCTCTGCCCAACACTTGGGAGCAAATGAGACTGAACATGACGCACAATGAGAACATTAAGGCATTTGACGATCTTGCGCGTCATTTGGAGCTTGAAGCTGAGCGCTTGAAAGCTGCTAAGTCTGATGGCTCGTCTTATATTGCTCAGTTTGGTTCACGCAGGCCATTTAAGCCAAAGTGTAAGAAAAACCATGCCGAAAAGAATGAGATTTCTGGACCTGCGCCTGAGAAGGCTAATTCTACAAGACGCAAGAGAAGCAAGCGTGGTAGTAAGAAGGGCAAAACTAGCACATCATGCTTTAACTGTGGCAAGGAAGGACACTTCACTCGTGATTGTACTGAGCCGAAGAAGGTACTCCCTAACTTGAGTCTCGCTTTATTTTTGTTACAAGCTATGTTATGGTATCTCATCCATCCTCTGATTGGATTGTTGATTCAGGAGCAACTAAACATGTAACGAGGGACTGCGGGTTTGTGGAGTATCATTGAATACCGCCGGGTAGCAAAGTTCTCTACATGGGAAACAGTGATAGCTTGGATGTGCTGGGTATGGCTACAAGCTAGACTTTCCGGAGGACGCACACTTCTAATTCATGATGTCCTTTATGCTTCTGATGTTCGATGAAACTTGTTGTCGGTCACTGCTTTGCTTAGGCTAGATTTTCGTTTGTCCTTCGAAAATAATAGTTTTATGGTAGTGGCTTTATTCATAATGGATTATTTGTTTTGAATATATGTTATTCAAATAATGATTCTAATTCCTTTTTGACTATTGTAGATAATTCTGTTACTTGGGATGCTAGACTTGACCATATTGGTCAAGAAAGAATGAACAGGTCGGCTAGAGAAGGCCTATTAGGCCAACTCGCTAAAGTTAGTTTGCCTGCATGTGAACATTGTTTATCAGGCAAGTCGACTAGGAAGCCATTCGGCAAAACCACAAGGGCATCTTCACCTCTTAAATTAATTCATTTCAATATCTATGGGCCAATGAGTGTGAGGGCACAACATGGTGCCACCTATTTCATTACATTTATAAATGATTATACTCGCTATGGTGATATTTTTTTGATCTTCCATTAGTCAGAAGCATAAGATTGTTATTAGACATTACTTGAGTTTGATTGAGAATCAGAAGAATGGAACAGTGAAAGCTCTTCGTACTGACCAAGGAGGTGAGTATTTATCTGAGATGTTTAAGTAACTCTGTAATGAAAAAAGGGATTAAGAAACAGTTGACGATTCATTACACTCCGTAACAAAATGTAGCGGAGAGACGAAATCGTACTCTCTTATACATGGCTAGGTCGATGATGGCACATGCCAACCTCTCAATATCTTTCTAGGGGATGCTTTGTTGACAGCAGCCTACATCCTTAATCGTGTACCCTCCAAATTGGTTTCAACAACACCATATAAGCTTTGGACGAGCAGAAGGCCTGACTTAAGCTACATGCGCCCATCGGGGCAGCCGACTATGTTTTCAACAACTCCCATGCTTATGAGAAACTTGGCCCTAGAGCAAATAAGTACATATTCATAAATACTCTGATGAATCCAAAGGATATGTGATGTTTGGTGAACAGCCAAATGGAACAATTACCGAAATTGAATCACGAGATGTGATTTTCCTCGAAGGGAAATTTCTAAGAAAAGAGGATATCGATGACATTGATAGATTTTTTGAAGTGGACAAGTCACATGTAGGCGCTCTTAATCCTGATTAAGAAGATAAGAGTGACTTACTGCCTAGTGGAAGTGTACCTTCGAGTGAGGGTACCATTAGGGACTGATTTCGAAGTTACATTTTAGCGTAGAAGCCAACATGGAAACATCCCTCGTCGTCACTTTGAGATTGAGGGGGAAACTTTCATGTGTGCTCCTTAAGAGGCAGATGAGCCTAAAAACTATCAAGAGGCTATGACATCCCCAACTTCTGAGGAATGAAAACTTGCTATGCAAGATGAGAGGAATTTATGAGAAAGAATCAAATCTAGGATTTGGTAGATCTTTCACCTGGGCGTAAAACTATCGGAAACAAATGGGTTCTGAAAGTCAAACGCAATGCAGAGGGTTCCATTGAAAGGTACAAAGTTCGACTCGTGACAAAAGGCTACACCCAAAGAGAGGGTATTGACTATGAGGAACCTTCTTACTGGTAGTGAGGTTCGCCGCAATTCGCCTAATTCTAGCTATTGTAGCTCATTTGGATTTAGAACTTTACCAAATGGACGTTAAAACTGCATTTCTCAATGGAGAATTGGATGAGGAGATATAGATGGATCAATGTGTTGGCTTTATAGCAAACAGGAAAGAGCGCAAAGTTTGCAAGCTCCGACGATCCATCTATGCCTTGAAACAATCATCCAGACAACCGTATTTTAAATTCCAGCGAGTCGTTACTTCTAATGGGTCCACGATGGTTGAGGAAGACCATTGTGTGTATGTTAAATGATCCAAATGTAATTTTCTAATTCTTTCTTTGTATGTAGACAACATACTTTTAGTTAGAAATGACAATGAGATGATTGTCGCTACGCAGAGCTGGTTGTCCTCAAAATTTGAGATGAAGGACATGGGTGAAGCAAGTTATGTGCTCGGAGTTAAGATCCTAAGAGATCGTTCTAGGAAACTTCTTGGTTTGTCTCAAGAGACACACATTAAGAAGATACTCGAATAATTTCAGATGCAAGTTTGCAACCTGTAACACTCCTGTCGAGCAGGGTAGTACCTTGAATATTAACACGTGTCCTCAAGACTTCGAAGGAAGAAGAAAAGATGGCTCAAGTTCCCTATTCAAACGTTGTTGGAAGCTTAATGTTCGCTATGACGTGTACTCGCCCAGACATTTGCTATGCAGTTGACCTTGTCAGTCGGTTCCAAGCAAATCCTAGCTTTGCTCATTGGAAAGTAGTGAAGCGGATATTATACCTCAAAGGAATAATGGACTACATGCTATGCTACCAAGCACCAGATCTTGGCTTAGTTAGTTACAGCGATGCCGACTGGGGTGATGACCCTAATGAGCACAAGTCTAATTCAGGTTATACTTTCCTGTTGAATGGCGGGGCCATTACATGGTGCAGCAAGAAGCAAACTTGTGTTGCATTGTCCACTACGGAGGCCGAATACGTTGCTGGTTCCGTGGTTGTTCAGGAAGATGTTTGGTTGAGGAGATTCCTTCGAGAGTTTGGCATTGTCGCACGTGCTAAGGAGCCTGTCACTATATATTGTGATAGTTCCACTGCTATTTCCTTCTCTAAGGACCCCAAGTAGCATGGGAAAATCAAACACATTGACATAAGATATCATTTTGTTCGCCATGTGATTGTACAAAAGTAGGTGATCCTGAGACACATTTCTACAAGTCGCATGGTTGCTGACCCTTTGACTAAGCTGATAGCTCGTCAGGCTTATCAGGCTCATGTCAAAAGTTTAAGACTTCGTAGCTTGTGATTTGTATATTTTCAGTTGATCATTTGATTTAGACATTTGTTTCATGGATATTATTGTTGAATAAAGCATTATCTTTTTTCGACTATATACACACACATTAGCTATGAAATGGACTTCATAGCATGAGTATGTCAACAGGCAAATATTGACTCACTCACACGAGTGATCACCTTTGGCGCTTGGAGAGTAAGCAAAGACGAGACATATTGAGTCCATGGCGCAAATGTGGTGAGCTGAACCAACTGTAATTAAGATGTCTTGGTTGAAGCTCAGATATAGTCTTCTAAAGACTTCAAATGGATAATTGAGTCCCACAATCCTTATGGCATGTGTAAAGCCAGATATGAAACCTTAACTAGGCGCTGAGAAGAGCGGGCAGATAGAGGATTCGAGTAAGGCGCTGCGTAGCGACTGGACTAAGATATGTACAGTGTTAGATTATGACACTCTTTTACTTAAAGAGAAAACTCCACCGTAGCATGTATTTCATACTATATGTGATTAGCGACCAAAATAAGGAAATGAAAAAACGATCCCTACTTCTTTATTTGTGTAAGTCCTTATGGATCAATATAATTGATCATACTTTATATCTGTGCTACGTGACTTTTGACTGTATTATAAAGTGGAGGTGCAGTGAATACTATTTTGATGTGTTTTCAATGGTC